>LUGF01017514.1:259047-269429 GCA_001625245.1 Calycopis cecrops | reverse complement strand
ATATAATTTAGTATGCTTTTATGCAAATTAGCTATAGTACGGCGTTAAATGTTGAAGAGTTCGAAAAATCTCGCCAACTGTGAACTTTCCGCGCAAATGCCGCGTAAACTAGCAAAGATATAGTTGAGTAATGTACCAGCAAAATCAAAATCTATAAAAATGCTACTAAAAAGTCCTTAATAACATATCTCTATCGCTTACCGTTGACTTACAGTAACCACTTTTATGTTCAATTTTTTAATTAAAAACATTACGTTATTTTCAAAGCTATTTTCTTTAGTTCATTATTAATTATTATCCAAATAAATATGTTAGTTAGCTTAGGCATTTAATGCAGATTCAAATTGCTCTATACACAATATCAATCAGAGAAATAGTTTTAGAGATGTCGTCGTAAGAAATACTTAATTGGCAGCGAAACATTTAAATCTCGGCTAGCCATAGTTCTTTCCTTGAGATGTCTATAATATTTGAATTATCCTTCAATTTCGACCAGATCACATTAACAGATCGAGACCGTGCAATTGGACCACCTGCATATCACGGAAGGAAGACAATGCATCTGTACCTACAAGCTCTAGGTATACCTAGAGGTCTATGGGTATCAGTAGTAAAAAAAGATTGTTTGCCCCCTTATACCATACAAAAACACAATTTTCCCTATTGAAATTTTTGAAAAAATTGTTTTTAAAATAAATCGCCTTCAGAATTATCTTTGGGTCGTGTTATTTTAATTTCATTACATATACGATATGCAGATATGTGATATGTAGTGTTGGAATCTTGAATCCTGATTTTTACTACTTATTACTTAAGACTGGCAACAATTTGCATAAGTCCGCTATAAAGAAAACGACACAACGTCATATTGTCTCATAAAACTCGGTAAATATTATTTCTAAAAATACACATTAGCACTTGAGTGTGCAGCATCAGAAGATCGATACGCTTGTAACGAGTGGGCTCTCGCTCCATCATATTATGTCACAGGCTGTTTATCTAATCGCTCATATACACGTAATAACGTACGGGAAACGTAGCGTATTGCGTATAACCAATGTACTGTGGAGAATTCAAGAGCAATTATAGTACTGCAGCCGAATTGGGTACGACTGTTTCTTTTATTTTATTTTATAGGGGGCTAAATAAACAGTCCGAGGCATTTTCATGACTACCGACGTCCATAGACATCCGCATAGAGGCTACACAGATGCGTTGCCGTTTCCTTTCTCCTTCCACCTCCATGGGCCACCACACAAATGCTAGCTGTACTGTCACTTTTCGTAACGTTTGCAAGTTTTCAGTGGCTCAATTAAGGAGAGGAGAGAAGGTGGCTAACACGCCTCCAAGACAAAGAATTAGTGGGAGACAAAAGGCACAATACCAAATGGAAAGTAGTCAAAAAACAAAAAATCAAGTTAGTCATAAAATTAACTCTAATAAATCTAATACTACTACTAGTTTTTGTGTATCTTTACAATAGTGTTACAAAAAAGCAAAATAAAATACATAATGTCTTTCGGAGGATAAGAATGCTAAAATATACTTTAAGCATTTGGTTGCCTGTTAATTAAAAACGTATGTGTATAAGCCATGCGAAGATAGAACAGAATCGATATAATTCTTGAGTCCTAACTTGGAGCGTTCAATTATTATTTTATCCAGGTCATCAACTTTCAACGGTCTCGACAATGGCGCATTTGAGAGCGAGTGAATGGTTTAATTGACGTTTCCGCTCGCAACGCAGTAGAAGCTGAACGTCGACTTTACTGATTGGTTACAGTTAACTCTGTCGGAGAAATTAATGCTATCCATTCTGATGTTGTTAAGAAACGAAAGTAGAGATTCAATGACTAAACTTTGTGAGATTATAACCACAGGCAACAACAGCATAGCTCTCATTTTGTTTATAGCCACAGGCAACAACATCATAGCTCTCACTGTATTTATAACCACCGGCAACAACAGCATAGCTCTCACTTTGTTTATAACCACAGGCAACAACAGCATAGCTCTCACTTTGTTCATAACCACAGACAACAGCAGCATAGCTCTCACTTTGTTTATAACCACAGACAACAACAGCATAGCTCTCACTTTGTTCATAACCACAGACAACAGCAGCATAGCTCTCACTATGTTTATAACCACAGGCAACAACAGTATAGCTCTCACTTTGTTTATAACCACAGGCAACAACAGCATAGCTCTCACTTTGTTCATAACCACAGACAACAGCAGCATAGCTCTCACTTTGTTTATAACCACAGACAACAACAGCATAGCTCTCACTTTGTTCATAACCACAGACAACAGCAGCATAGCGCTCACTATGTTTATAACCACAGGCAACAACAGTATAGCTCTCACTTTGTTTATAACCACATGCAACAGCAGCATAGCTCCCACTTTGCGGCTCCTCTCAGGAGGTCTAGACTCTATTCGGCTGAAGTGTATCATCGCACTACCTCTTACTAAAAAAACGTTTCTAGTCTTAAATAAAAGACAATACAACGTTTTGCATTGCGTTCCGATGGGGATAGCACGACCGGAAAGGTATCTCTCTCTCACATGATATCACCTCAAACATGATGGCTATGCAGTCGCGTTTCGTGCGGTATGTAAGTAGCTAGCTTTATAAAAAAAATTCTTTAACTAATAAAACAAGGCAGCACCATATTAAAAGGCGGAACAGACGTTTCACTGTTTGTTAAACATTCTGAAATATAGGTATTAAATCTTAAAAATGATACATTGAAAAGGGGAAAATATATTTTAGCTTGGTTTTTTTTGGGTGAAAGGTTAAGCATAGGTAACCCTAATCATGATATTTCTCTTGTCTGAATTTCGTAAGGAATGACCAAAAACAGAACTGCAGAGGTAAATACTCAACTCTAAACCTACGCTCAAAACGCACTATACTTTATGTGGCATTTAGTTATGACGTAAAATGTCACAATGAAAAGCGAGCCGTCTCTTTGTTGTCTAATGAAGCCCTAATCCTAGGGTTTAACTAGATTTATGTGACCAGTATTGACGACCTCTATACATCACGCTTATCTCCTGTCACCGTTAGAGGTTGACCGACACTCCGAGTCCAGAACAAAGTGGCCATTCGAGAAACATGTTGTCTGATGGATTCGACCATCTGTCTTGTCTGCAGCGAATTGGTATATTTCCAACCAGTTTCACGTGTCAATGGGATTGAACTGCAGTTTTATTATTTTTTTTTTGCAAGAGTATACATTTACCGCATTGCCCAAATTGAGATGGCATGATAGGGCAGATGAACGAATTTTTTAGTAACTGTCGACACGACTGTAGATGTCTATCTATAGGTGTCGACATTCTATAAAAAATGACTACGTCACGTGGCACGTTGTCCGTCACGTCATGACGTGAATTTTTTACTTTGCTCTGTGTAGAGACCCACGTCACGACGACGCAACGTTACACGCAGCATGACTGCTCGTGATATATATGACTGCCTCGTGATCTAGTGGTAAGCGTGTTCAACCACAGACGTGAGGTCCTGGGTTCGAATCCCGGGTCGGACCAAAAATTGTTATTGGGATTTTTCAATTTCTAATAACAGTCCGGAGTCAGGAAGTTGGCGGTTGTACACCCCCGTGCCTCGGAGAGCACGTTAAGCCGTCGGTCCTGCGCCTGATTTCTCACCGGTCGTGTCGGATTGCCGTCCCATCGGAATATAAGAATGAGGGAATATAGAGTGCACTTGTGCCTGCGCGCACACTTGTGCACTGTAATATGTCCTGCGCATCTGGCTCGTCTCTATAGAGACGGCCGCCGTAGCCGAAATCGGCTGGGACGACATTATTATATTACACGCAGCATGTCACGACGGCGTAACGTCTTATTATGTATCAGCCCTAGGCCGGACACGTCGTGTGCAGTGTATAATGTTCTGCGAATATGTTGCCCTCCCTTCCTCATAACTTACAATGGAAGGCCAAAACATACAAACGACAAAAAAGAGACAGCATCGTTGTCATCCCGAGGCTACTGAAATACTTCGTAAGACTATAGGTAACACGTACAGCAACACTAAAATGTTTAATGTGTGATTGTGTACATGCATGGTAATTAGGCACACATACATAAACCAGGTCATTGCATATGTTATACGCGATACATCGTAGATGAATCAGGGCGACACACACCATCTATGCACAACGCCCTCTGGGGCTCTACTGAATAGTAGAACCTCGTTAAGTCGAACCTCGATAAGTCGAAAACCTCCAAATCTCGAAAAAATGTTTTGTTCCCTTCCCTTCAAACACCAAAACCTCCATTACTCGAAATCTTGACCCTCTGTTAGTCGAAATAATCGCTGAGCCCCTCCAAGCCATTTTGGTACATATTTTCCCTCTATAACTCGAAAAATTAAATTTGACCTCTGTATCTCGAACATAGAAACGTTTTATTTTACAACCTGGCATAGAAGACGTGAATAGTACATGCGCTCCATGGGTTTCCATCAAAGAGGCGCGACCCGCATTGAATACCTTACGTAAATTTATAAAGCAAACCAGTAACTCCGAAGAAGAATTTTCTGCTCTTTATAGATTAGACAATGCTATAGATAGAGAACAACCAAATTATTTCAAGCAAAACAAAAATTACTGACTTTTTTAATGCATTATTTTTTACTTTAAAATGATTGGAAATAATGTTGATTTATATGTAATACATGTAAATAAAAATACATATGTTTGTCACCTCTGCAAGTTGAATTGTTATTTATTATACCTCTCTAACTCAAAATTTATAAGAATAAACCTCAAACTCTTTATGTCGAATCAAAATCCACCCAAGTCGAAATCCTCCATAAGTTGAAAACTCTATAACTCGAATTTTTTGGCGTCTCCCTTGATGTTCGACTTATAGAGGTTCTACGTATTTAAATTATTTAAGGCATCTAGGTGACATATGTCACTGTCACGTAACATAAAAGTGGACTGAACTTAATAGCTGCTGACGATTGCGTCCGGATCTTGGTAAGATATACACTATAATGTGTTACCAATAAAGGGCGTCATAGAGTACGCGATAGATGCGGTAAGGTATCTGTATCTGCGCAGATACCTATATATCCATATCGCTCCCTATAAACTCCACACTATTCAGATCAGATAGCAGCATCTGTCAGCACCAGTGAGTGTCACCATAGACATATACTGAAGGACGATTTTACACGCAAATAAATTCTTATTGCCTATATACCCTTTACAATGAAACCAAACATCTATGATCTAAGTCAAATTCAAAATTATTAATTTATCAAGTTTGTACTCTTTTTAATTAAAAATTAAGGACTTCAGATCCAAACGTAAGTAAATAAAGGACTTCGAACGTTCCGGGGAACTACTATTGTCTTACCGTAATCTTGCTATGAAATAGCTCAGGAATGGTCGTTAAAGACAGATCTCTTGCTATAATTGGCGCGCTAGTTCTACCTGAATTCCTTGAATTTCGATAACTATCAAGACCTGAAGCTGTATTTATAATAGCCAATATAGTCTAGCTTTATGAAATATATTATTTTAACGTAGGAAAAACATAACGTTGCATTTTATGTATTATACGTAAGTACCTATACCTAAAACAGAACCTGTTTTTTCTGTACCTACATAATAATTACTTATTTTCTGCTTTATCTGATTATCTATATGGGCACTACTGGTATTATATGTTACGAGTATATAGGTTAAGTAAATAAGTATGCTGGAATAAATAAATTGGTTTAGGGTTAACTTGCTTTCGATCAGTTGGACTTCAATCACCTGTAAGAAAATATGCCGATCGAAAAATTTTAGTATGGTTCCTTTATTGAAGGGTTTATATGGCAGATGTTAAAAGCCCGGCTTCAAAAACTCGTTGCAACATATTAATCGTTGACGCTACCACACTTTGAGTTATTTTATGTAACAAGCATAGAAAAAAAGTGTGTGATGATGATGTGAATCGACCACACAATTGAAGTAAAACTTTATCGATTTAATACATGATATTATGATGACATAACATATCATATGATATTTATCTTTTAAATACAACTTCCATTGGCCTCGCCGGATTTGTGATTCTTGTAACGTTCTCTCTAGGATACTCCCCATGTCAAGCGCGTATAGAAATTTTACTTCAAGAAACGACACGGAGAAAAGAAATAACTGGACAATTTATTATTTCAGGCCAAAAATCATATCTCGTACTCAAATTCAGTAGCTGTCTCGCCCAAGCATTTCTGTGGCTGTAATTATAAAAATAAAATATGGTTCATATATAAGTTGGGTAATAAATAGATGATGATATTTCATTAAAATACCAGTAGTGTTTCGCCGGCCCAATGGGGATGCGATGTATCATAACATGACCTTTGTATTAAAAATATAAAAGACATGAATATCGGTGAAATAAGCGACACACCTATTGGCCCTTCTAAAAGCTAAGTTAAGTTAAGTCAGTTTATTTAAAACTAGCCCGCCACTTCGTTCGCGTAACGTATTTTATATATTATAATTCTTTAAAATTTTCAAATTCGTTGGGTAAAGTATAATTATTACGGAATGAGTGATTATGCCGTAGTAAAATATTCCAGATGTTAACCAGGTTTTATATCTATATACCATAAAAAGTTCCATTCGAATCCTTCCAGTAGTTTCGGAGATTAGCCTGGACAAACAGACAAACGAAAAATTGAAGAGCTCTAATACTTATTGTAATTACTTTACAAGTTTTACGATAAAAAATAACCATTCATGGTAAGACCTTCTTCATAATATACACTGACAGTTTCACGGCACATGTGACCAATATGAGTAATAATGACGTATCTTTAATTGTACTAACATATCTGAATTCAGATAAATCAATCCCAATGGATATGCTTAATATATCTTAATATAGCCAAGAAAATTGTCGCCTCATTATCGCACGTTGCTTACCTTGGTTCATCGGTTATTAGCAATAGCTAAAGTTTAAAATCTGTTAAACAACAGTTAACCAGATTATGTTTAGATGGTGAAGATTAAATTAATTGGTGGATTATGTGGCTAATGAGCTAATTACACCATCCATTATAATATGTGATGATAATAAGCACATTAACAGCATCAGAATCAATATTTGCGAAAAGCCAGGTCGTTCCTTCATTCAAAGGCCTTATATTTATTTATAACTTGATGTAACAGGAATTGTTATCGCTGCCAGCATTAAAACTACTTATGAGAAGATGGATGTCTGTGGACATTTAATATAAAACCGCAAAAATAAATTGCGCCTTATACAAAAAATAAAATGAAAGTCACGTAGCTAATGTCGATTATCTCTCTAATAAAATGTTAACAACTCTATTGGCCCTATAAACAAGTGTTACAATCACGAAATGCGCTAAATCCTATAACAGTCTATTTAAATTACATGTCCCAGTACATTCTGCCTTGATAGGCCCGCCTTTATACTTCACAACAATTTACGATGGATTTAATTACAAGTTGAAGCGAAATTAACCGAACTTGGGCTCGAAATATGACCCAATGGCTACAAATTAGTGAAGGGCTGGAAGGGCCGCCAGAAAAATATTCGTAAAGTACTTGCGTTTGCACCAAATAGATTGTGAAGAGATTGCGATAGGTATGTAAGTAAGGTTATGTCAATTGTAAGTGTAACACTTTTGTGATTTGCCTATATGCCACTTGGACTGACTACGGGTTGTCTTTCATTTACCTTCATAAGGACCCTGCTTTTAGACTCTGTCCTCTCTGATTGTGGCGGCAAACACTGCAACGACGCATTTTTTAGTATAATAGCAATCAGATGTCTATAAACATTACAATTGGATGCAATTATTGTGATGTTTGTGGGCGGCCAATATCATATGAGTTAGAGGCGCCTACCCGGTCGTGCCAACATAATTCGGCTACTATGCAGCATGGCATTACCCTTTACCTCGAATATTCAGCAGCGGTCAAAGGCTTATTCCGGTGGCAGAACCTACAAGCGGTCAACATAGTAGCATAAAAAACAAATTGTCTTTGGTTACATCAGATACAGAGAATCCAGTATAATAAATGGAACTCAATCAGTTGAAATTTAAAACTACGTTACAGCTTCATCTTTGTTGTTTTTAGGGTTCCGTATCTCAAAGAGAAAAAGCGGAACCCTTATAGGATCGCTTTGTTGTCCGTCTGTCTGTCAAGACCTTTTTCTCTAAAACGCTTGAAGGGATTAAGCTGAAGCTGGTCAAATACGGAGGTCAGTTACGTCTTGATGCCTTGAAAAAATCACACATCTAAGTTAACGCAATAAAAAGTTATAGCCATTTATGCACAAATTTTGTATGAAAACGCACTTTCTCGAAAACCTATAGGGTACTTCCCGTTGAGCTAGAATTCTGAAATTTGGCAAGAAGTAAGACCTTACAGTATACATATAGGAATAAATCTAAAAATAGGTAAATAAAATTTATATCACTGGAAAAATCATTACCAACTTATGCATGTAGTTCGTTTCATACTAAATGTATGCAAGCACCCGCATATATAAGTTTGTTGCAAGGAAGTGTAATTTTCTCAACGTCTATTACTTTTGCTCATACCTCCCGTTCCTACGGAACCCTCGGTGGGCGAGTCTGACTCGCACTTGGCCGGTTTTTTTAGTTTTATGTGACTGCTGATTCACGACGTTGACTATTTATTTTAATTTTTTTACTCGTATCATCTATATCTCCATATTATACTTATTTAAAATTCTCGTATCACAATGTAAGTTACCATACTCCTCCGAAACGGCTAGACCGATTGTCATGAAATTTAGTTTGCTTAATGGTAGGTCTGGGAATCAGCCAACATCTATTAATTAATTATATATTCATCCAGATATTTTGACGGTATCGAAACTTACGCGGGTGAATCCGTGGAGCGCAGCTAGTATTATTTAAAAGTCAAAAAACGCACAGTAGGAACTACAGTACCTAGAAACATAAAATTTGGTACAGGGGAAACCCTGCAGTTTGTACATTTATAATGTAAGTGAGCGCTTAAAATGTAAGTATTTTTAGAAATTCAACACCCAAGGAGCTGGAATAGGAGAGTAAGATTATTAATCACATGACACTAGTGAAACCGCGAGCCACAGTTAGTACAAAACATATTTAATTTCTCAAATTCCAATGAACTATCATATATTCGCCTTTATTAGTATGACTACTTAATGATAGTTAGCATATTTAGTCGGAGATTGCAAGGCCCTGAGTTCAAATCCCAGATCTTTTCTTTTTTTTTTCAATTTCTAATAACAGCTTAAAATGAGATCAAAAGTTGATGGTGTAACATTTGTTACAGCGCCGTGCTGCATTGCAGCTGAATTGGGCCGGCACGACTGCGGAGGTACCTCTCACTCACACGATACCGCCGTAATCTCACAGCCACGCTATCGTGTTTTGTGTTGTGTGTTACATGTTCCCGGTGGCCCATAGAGAAGAAAGGAGTGCAATGCATCTGCACAACCTCTTTGCTGATGTTTCCAAGCGTCAGTAATCAAATTCGTCGACGACTCGCGTGCCCCTAAAGCCTATTTAGAACCTTCAGAACAGCGAACAGTTAATTATATATAATAATATAAGAAATTTTCTTCATATATGTACAAAATACCAAAAGCCCACAAAGAAAGCGGCAGTTCCACTATTAATACTAAAACACTAAACTAATTATAAACTCACTCATTATGTTGCAAACTTCTCAACTAAATTACAAAGTGATCATTCACAACACAAAATGAGATTATTCATCAAATTAAATGTAGTTTACATCAAACGTGTTCAAATTACGTGCCAGCCCACTATAATTATCTGTTGTAACACCCCTATTCGTTAGGGGATTTTAACGTACCGAGCAGAGGCTCTGATGGCCGCCAGAAAAATATTTGTAAAGTACTTCCAATAGCTCCAAATAGTTTACGCCACTTAACTTTAGCGTGAGAGTAAGATAGCTATGGTTATGTAGCGAAAGGTAAGGACTACGAGGATAGGCGTTATCTTCCTAGGCATATCTCCATCAGGTCATCATCCAGGTCGTGCACATGGAAAATACGATAATTATGATAATAAATATACAGGGTTAAATGTAATTAACGCAAGACTTCTTGCAGGCAGCATGTCTACATCAATACCAACAACATTTGTTCTACGACTTTTGAAAATTAATAGTTTTTAAAATTTTAATATTCCCATACAAAATTAATATAAGTATTGCCTCTGAACTATCATTTAGTCTGCGTGCGGCTAAGAAAATAGCGAGGGAAACGCGCGCGGTAAGATAGGGGCTCCCGCGCGTCATTCTTACAAGATACAGAGTAATAAATAA
>LUGF01017514.1:239096-254587 GCA_001625245.1 Calycopis cecrops | reverse complement strand
GGTTTTAAAACAATCTGTACATAACTGTCACTCACACATTGTGCGAAAAATGAGACGTTTTCTTTGCGATGTTTATTTGAAATGCTCCATCTAGACGTGTATATAATCAAAGATTGGTATAATATTTCCGCCCTGTCGTTTTACGTTAGATTAAAAGCTTAATTGGAAAATGGATTGTAATAAAAAAAACCATTCATGTTAAGACCTTCTTCATAATATACACTGACAGTTTCACGGCACATGTGACCAATATGAATAATCATGATGTATCTTTAATTGTACTAACATATCTGAATTCAGATAAATCAATTCCAATGGATGTGCTTATTATATCTAAATATAGCCAAGAAAATTGTCGCCTCATTATCGCACGTTGCTTACCTTGGTTCATCGGTTATTAAAAATAGCTAAAGTTTAAAATCCGTTAAACAACAGTTAACTAGATTATGTTTAGATGGTGAAGATTAAATTAATTGGTGGATTATGAGGCTAATGAGCTAAATACACCATCCATTATAATATGTGATGATAACAAGCACATTAACAGCATCAGAATCAATATTTGCTAAAAGTCAGGTCATTCCTTCATTCAAAGGCCTTATATTTATTTATAACTTGATGTAACAGGAATTGTTATCGCTGCCAGCGTTAAAACTACTTGTGATAAGATGGATGTCTGTGGACATTTAATATAAAATCGCAAAAATAAATTGCGCCCTTATACAATAAAAAAAAATCAAAGTCACGTAACTAATGTCGATTATGTCTCTTATAAAATGTTAACAACTCTATTGGCCCTATAAACAAGTGTTACAATCACGAAATGTGCTAAATCCTATAACGGTCTATTTAAATTACATGTCCCAGTACATTCTGCCTTGATAGGGCCGCCGTTACATTTCACAACAATTTACGATGGATTTAATTACAAGTTGAAGCGAAATTAACCAAACTTGGGCTCGAAATATGACCCAATAGCTACAAATTATTGAAGGGCTTGAAGGGCCGCCAGAAAAATATTCGTAAAGTACTTGCGTTTGCACCAAATAGATTGTGAAGAGATTGCGATAGGTATGTAAGTAAGGTTATGTCAATTGTAAGTGTAACACTTTTGTGATTTGCCTGTATGCCACTTGGACTGACTACTGGTCGTCTTACATTTATCTTCATAAGGACCCTGCGTTTAGACTCTGTCCTTTCTGATTGTGTCGGCAAAAACTGCAATGATTCATTTTTTGGTATAATAGCAATCGGATGCCTATAAACATCACAATTGGATGCAATTGTGATGTTTGTGGGCGTCCAATGTCATATGAGTTAGAGGCGCCTACCCGGTCGTGCCAACATAATTCGGCTACTATACAGCATGGCATTACCCTTTACCTCGAATATTCAGCAGTGGTCCAAAGCTGATTCCGGTGGCAGAACCTACAAGCGGTCAACATAATAGCATAAAAAACAAATAGTCTTTGGTTGCATCAGATGTAGAGAATCCAGTATAATAAATGGAACTCGATTAGTTGAAATTTAAAATTACGTTTACAGTTTTAACTTCAACTTTGTTGTCTTTTTGGCTTTATGTGAGTGGAGATTCACGAATTTGACTATTATGTAATTTTTTTTTTATTTTTATCATCTATATCTTCATATTATACTTATGTAAAATTCTCGTATCACAATGTAAGTTACCATACTCCTTCGAAAAGGCTAGACCGATTCTCATGAAATTTTGTGTGCCTAATGTTAGGTCTGTGAATCAGCCAACATCCAAGGCAATCGAAACTTACGCGGGTGAAACCGTGGAGTGCAGCTAGTATTATATAAAAGTCAAAACTGACTGACATATATTAATCAACGCACAGTAGAAACTACAGTACCTACCTAGAAAAATGAAATTTGGTACAGGGGGAACCCCTGCAGTTTGTACATTTATAATCTAAGTGAGCACTTAAAATGTAAGTATTTTTAGAAATTCAACCCCCAAGGAGGTGGAATAGGACGGTAAGTTTATTAATCACATGACACTAGTGAAAATGTGAGCCACAGCTAGTACAAAACGTTTAATTTCTCAAATTACAATGAACTATCATATATTCGCCTTTACTAGTATGACTACTTCATGATAGCATATTTAGTCGGAGATTGCAAGGCCCTGAGTTCAAGTCCCAGATCTTTTTTTTTTTCAATTTCTAATTACAGTTTAAAATGAGATCAAAAGTTGATGGTGTAACATTTGTTACAGCGCCGTGCTGCATTGCAGCTGAATTGGGCCGGCACGACTGCGGAGGTACCTCTCACTCACACGATACCGCCGTAATGTGACAGCCACGCTATCGTATTTTGTGTTGTGTGTTACATGTTTCCAGTGGCCCATAGAGAAGAAAGGAGTGCAATGCATCTGCATAACCAATATGCTGATGTTTCCGGGCGTCAGTAATCAAATTCGTCGACGACTCGCGTGCCCCTAAAGCCTATTTAAAACCTTCAGAACAGCGAACAGTATATAATAATATACGAAATTTTCTTCATATATGTGCAAAATACCAAAAGCCCGCAAAGAAAGCGGCAGTTCCACTGTTAATACTAAAACACTCTGATCTAATTATAAACTTACTCATTATGTTGCAAACTTCTCAACTATATTACAAAGTGATCATTCACAACACAAAATGAGATTATTCATCAAATTAAATGTAGTTTACATCAAACGTGTTCAAATTACGTGCCAGCCCACTATAATTATCTGTTGTAACACCCCTATTCGTCAGGGGATTTTAATGTACCGAACAGACTTGCGACCTTAACTAACTTTAATATTACGTCCCTGTAGATGGCGCACGACTCAAACGCCATTCGAGGTCCCTGAAAATTCACGAAGCCAAGTTCATTTATATTTAAAACGGAGGCGAAGCGAATTTCGAATGCCTATTTGGATTCTCTTGTCAGTGGATATGGATCGTTTGTCGTGTCTTTTACGAGTTTCTGTGACGAATTCGGCTTAATATCTTATGAGGTCGATTGGAATAATTAATTTGGAAATTTCTTGTCGTTTGTAAATCTTCTTTGATAAAATTTACTTTATCTGATTTTGTTTTCAAGACGCTTTACTGAGATTTAATACTGATTAATCCGCTTAGAGATATAATGATAACTTTATAATACAAGAATCAAATGACCAGATGGATCGTCTAATGGTATTAACTTCAAACACCCATAGAATTCCATACCACTACGGGATATGTATATTACTTGTCTGCGTTGAGTTTACGTAAATTACCTATAGTTCGGGTATTGTCCTGCTTAATTGGAAAATATACTTTGTACTAACTTTGCGCGTTAAAGTTCTTTATATAGATATTAATGAATATTACATTCAAATAGAATGCTATATAATTGCAATATCTACTGAATGATGCATTTTGCTGACTAGCAACAGAATCCACTGAGAATTTAATCACCTCTAACTAAACATAGTTAAATGTTGTTCAGCAAGAGGTAGTCAAATTGGGGCGGCACGACCGGGAAGGTACCTCTCGCTTACACGAGACCGGCGTAAAGAGACATCTGTGATGTCGCGTTTTGTGCGGTGTGTAAGTAGCCGTTGGCCCATGGAGGTGTGAGAAGAAAGGAGGGCAATTCATATGTATAGCCTCTAGGCGGATGTCTTTGGGCGTCGGTAGGCATGAAAATGGCTCCGACTGTTTTTTTTGACACGTTTGCCCTCCTCCCCATATCATAACAAGTTTTAGTTTTAAAACTTTTCCCTTTATAACGGATAATCAAGTCAAGCAACGCTTGATAGTGATTCAACAACTTCACTGTCGAATGGGCTTGGTTTGACATTCAGATGCATACTTAGAAAATGTAATAATGTAATATCGGTAAATATTGGAAACATCTGCCACTAAACTTTCGGTTGATATCTAGTATATCTGGATGACAATGATTCTTTTTCAATTAAGCTCTTACTTGATTTTCCAAAAAAAAGTAGTGGTTTATAATTGTGACCAAAGTGGAATGATTTACTTTAACTTGTTACAGCCAGGTTACTTTATAAACTTGAAAGAAATGACTCGATAATTGCCAGTGTGTTGGCTAGAAGTGAAGGAGGCTTTTAAATTTTAATCGCTTTCAATCTAACAAAAAAAAAATGGAAATTTCATTCCTTTAAAGTGGTAAAGTGGTACACTTCGTTTTGAATGGAACATAATTCTTATGAACGTCAAAACGTATGTTGTTTACGCTACGAATATGTGTCTTTAATATTTCTAAAATTTTAATGTTGCGGCTGTTATTAAATCTGAAGTGAAAAGTATCTGTCTATCACTTTGCGGTGGAATATGCGAGCGAGAAGTACCCCTTCTGTCGTGACAGCACAGTTATACGGGCAGCTTTTCAGTATTGAACTACCTCTTACTATTTTTTATATATTAAATAGGTCACCGTAGAGGCCGAAAGTTTTGGAAAGACTTCCAATGCAGGCAGGAAGCGTTTTCGAAACTTTCTGTTGTACAAGTATAGATCGTCACAGGAATAGTGTAAAATATAAAGATATAGAGATATTTGTTGTCTTATTGCCCCAAACTCTTCTTATACAATCGTTTTACGACTTAACCCGCAATTTCACTTTATAGATCTTATTAATAAGATACTTGAAAATTCAAGTGTGAGATTTGAAGAGCAATTTTATTATACGCTCCTTTGAACGAACGAGCCTCTGGAATTACGTCGATCACATCTAGAAATATGTTTTTACAAGGTACTATGGGAAATATTTTGTGTATAAAACTTAAATTATCAGATTTAGTGTAGCCCTAGAATTCGTACATGGATTTGTTGTCATTAGCTAGACGATACTTTACTTTGCTCTTTGTTAATTATGATAGGTGTACCTGATACTTGAGACTTTTAAAGTTTGAATCAGATACATAACATTATGCTAATATCCGCGAAAATGTAAAATAACAAATATTTTCGAATTAAGTAGCAGAAGAATACGGAAGCTATGGTTTATGTAAACGCAACGCAGACAAGAAATATACGTAAAATATATATGTATATTCTGTCGTGGTATGGATTTCTATGGGTATTTGAAGGTGCTGACCATCCGCTCGTTGAATTCTACTACTATAAAGAAGACAGCAGAGAATCCGCTAAGCTGATTAATATGTATCAAATCTCACCATAACGTCTTTAAAAACTAAATCAGATAAAGTAAATTGTATCAAAGAAGATTTACGAACGACAAGAAATTTCCAAATTAATTATTCAAATCGACCTCATAAGATATTAAGCCGAATTCGTCACAGAAACTCGTAAAAGATAGGGCAAACGATCCATATCCACTGACAACAGAATCCAAATAGGCATTCGAAATTCGCTTCGCCTCCGTTTTAAATATAAATGAACTTGGCTTCGTGAATTTTCAGGGACCTCGAATGTCGTTCGAGTCGTGGGCCATCTACAGGGACGTAATATTAAAGTTAGTTAAGGTTTCAAGTCTGCTCGGTACATTAAAATCCCCTGACGAATAGGGGTGTTACAACAGATAATTATAGTGGGCTGGCACGTAATTTGAACACGTTTGATGTAAACTACATTTAATTTGATGAATAATCTCATTTAGTGTTGTGAATGATCACTTTGTAATTTAGTTGAGAAGTTTGCAACATAATGAGTGAGTCTATAATTGGTTCAGACTGTTTTAGTATTAATAGTTGAATCGCCGCTTTCTGCGGTTTGATATTATGTATGTAAGAAAGAACATTATATGTTATCAAATAAATAAGAACTATTCGCTGTTCTGTAGATCATAATTTAAAATAAGAGTAAGTATCATTTCCAGGCTACACAACAAAAATCAGATAGGTACTCGTATTAAAAAAAAAAAATTAAGTCTAAGATACTCCCACGTCACAAAATAAAAATAATGTAGATAAAGTTAAAACTGTGGAAGTTCTATTTATTGTACTGGATTCTCGATATCTGGTGTAAATACAAACAATTTGTTTTTACTGCCTCGACTACGTTGACAGCTTGTAGTTTCTATATTTCTTATCATAATCATCATAGTTTCCATGTGCACAACCATTATTATATCCCCGTAGTCCTTACCTTAACCATAGCTATCTTACTCTCACGCTAAAGTTAAGTGCCGCAAACTATTTGGAGCTATTGGAAGTACTTTACAAATATTTTTCTGGTGCGCCCTCAGAGCCCTTAACTAACTTGGAGCTATGGCGTCATATTTCGCGTTCCAGTTCGGTTAATTTCGCTTCAACTTGTAATTAAATCCATCGTAAATTGTTGTGAAATGTAACGGCGGGCCTATCAAGGCAGAATGTACTGGGACATGTAATTTAAATAGACTGTTAAAGGAATTAGCACGTTTCATGTTTGCACGACACTTGTTTATAGGGCCCATAGACTTTATCATGTTTTATTAGAGTTACAATCCATCTATTATCAACCTTGGTTTTTTATATTTTTTTATTGTACTTAGTCAGGTCATAAGTTCTACCATACAATAAAAACTTCAATTAAGAATGCTGGCCACAAAAATGTTTTTTAATTTGTATTTGGAATATTTTATGAAACTAAAGATGCTTATTTTTTCTAATTTGAATAACTGCTAAGACGATGCGTTACTCCCTTCCGCTTCCCTCATAGGCTACAGGAAACTCACATACTACACGCGACAATACAGTAGTCACTTCATGGCGATTTCATAACCGACAACGCCCAGGTCGTACCTGCCCAAGTAAGCTGCAATGTACATGGGGCACACTAACCCCCTTATTAATAAACATAGAATAACTCTATCCAAGGAATAACCTTGTAATAAACTGACATCTGTCAAATTCCATAATAAAAAAACACAAAAAAGTATGGAGTTTGACAGATGTCAGTTTATTACCAGGTTATTACTTGGATATAGTTATTACATGTTTATTAATAAGGGGGTAAAAGTTTTGCACTTCTAGTTAATCAGAACTATTTGAATTTCGAATGTTATATATTTTTAAACGTTGCAACCTTCTTAATAATAAAAAAAACAATTGGCGGGAAATCATTTGTCAATTGTTTTTTATCACACATCAAAGTTCTACGTACCCAACGAAAATGGAATTATGTCGAAAAGATTTTAGAGCGATGATTTTTTATGATTTTAAAAGTACTCTCGCTCCTCAAGACTGTGCCGCTCGCCTTCAAATTGCTTTTGGGAGAGAAGCACCTTGTTTGAGCACAGTGAGATGGTGGTTTGCTGAATTTCAGAGAGGTCTAGTTTCTTTGCACGACGAATTTCGTGAAGGGCGGCCTTCAACTGCCGTAACTTCAACTTCAACAACCTTCATCTTCAAGAAAAGAGCTTATTCTTTCCTCAAAGGTCGGCAACGCATCTGTTAGACCTCTGGTGTTACGGATGTCTGTGGGCGTTGGTGTTCACTTTACATCAGGTGACCTAACTGCTCGTTTGCCTCCTATGCTATAAAAAAAAAAAAAAAAATGTGGCTACTGTTAAGCGGCTAATTTAATAGTAATATAAAGTTAAGAAAAGCCGCGGATTACCTATGAGACAATTCGAGGATCATAGGGGATTGGTATGAGCCAAATTAAGAAAATTTTACACAAACAATTGAAAGTTAGGAAACTTTGTTGTCGTTGGATCCCTCATGAACTGACAGCGGAGCAAAAGCGGGCTCGCGTGGAATGGTGCTCACAGATGCTACTGAAGTATAACATTCTAATGCTGTTTATGACATTGTAACAGGAGACGAAACGTGGATTTATTGTTTTGAACCCGAAAAATTTCCTCTTTTTCCACTTGAAAATCAAAGGAGTGTTATTGCCGAGTGGTATTCTACTATTTCTTTATCCAAGGTGTTAGAAATAGTTCGCGAAAGACGACCCAAAAGCCGCGTTCTCCTACATCATGACAACGCTTCTTCACACACGGCCAACAAAACAAACTCATTTTTAGCCTCCGAAAAAGTACAACACGTCACCCATTTCGGTATTTTCCCCAAAACCAAAGATTTGATGAGCGGTTTCACTTTTACCAACTCCGAAGAGGCAGTGATAGCTTTCCATCAACACGTAGAAAACATGCCTTCAGATCTGTGGTCCTCCTGTTTTAAAAAATGGTTCGATCGCATGAAAAAATGTTTAAAATGAGTTTATTTATTAAATGGAGAGTATTTTGAAAAGCAATAAACATAAAATTTTGGTTATAACATGTTGTTTTTTTAAGTTACGCAAAACTTATAGTGTGACCTACATAGCATGGCATTCCTTCTGACAATAAAATGGTATTATCAAAATAATGATTTTCATATTTATTTTTTTAATAATAATTTAGATATACATAATTATTAATTTTATATATTTGTTTTGCAGGTAATCATCGGAGTATCGTATGTATTTACTTTTGAATATAAACAATACACGAGGTGTCTGTGAAGGGAATTCAAGTGAGCGAAGGTTTGGCGTATTTATTTACATAGAAGACTAACGTAGTATCTTTATTCGTCCATGTCGGGACCAGAAGAGAACATATTATAAATAGAATATTTTTATTAATAAAAAAAAAGTATAAACTACAAAAATCAATAGACACAAGATTAATTATCTGTTAATCATAGACAACAGTATCCATCTGTGTACGATAAAGGCCATCGTTCTGTGGATGATAAGTTGGATGGTTGTCTACGTCCTACATGAATACAAAAAATCACGTAGACGCTAAAAGAATCTCATTTCTCATCATATTTGCGCACTAAAATAAACAATAAAACCAATATTGATTTAGTAATGTTGCGTATTCATATACTAGGTAGGTACATTAGAAAGAGATTGGAATACGGTTTTTTTTCTAGCTGGGGAATGCGTAAGCATGCCTCCAGGTAGGGGAGAACCTGTGGGACTAGAGAGCCGATAGCGGCTTTCACCATTAAACCCCAGTGGTGTTCCTACTTGTCCGGCTTTGGGAAAGTCACGGGAAAGCGATGGGATACGACCGCGTCTCACCAGTGGATGCCCTTAAAGACTTACCTCAGGAGGAAAACACAGGTGACACTTCTGAGTTGACAGATAATGCCTGAGAAACAATAAAATTTACCTTAATTTTGTTTACATAAATTGGAATTGGGAATCCTCTGTATTTTTCTGCACATCTGCTGTTCTTTAAAATGAGGCCACAACCGATCTACATGCAGCTTTCTCCAACAATGACCGGGACAAAAATCTATTATTAATAATATATGCTGTTAATATATAAAATAGGGGGACCCCTAACCAAGTTTCTATTACGGCAGTCATCTTTATAGATAGAGCGGGTTATATTATAGTGCACAAGTGTGTGTAAACACAAATAATTATCATATATTCGTTTTTATTGATAGAAGCAGTTTTTTTTTATGGTATAGGGGGCAAACCAGCAGGTGGTTAGTGACTACCGCCGCCCATAGCCATCCGCAAAACTAGGTGTCTTGCAGTTTGGTTTAGTACCTATGTGTGTGCCGACTCACTAGCACTTTATCTTTCCTCAATCTCGTACACCGATGGGGCGGCAGTCCGTCACGACTGCAGTAAAATCAGGTGAGAGGCTACTACGCCTACATGACAACAGCGCCTATGGGCGTTGGTAGTACCGTAGTTCCGATTACTCGTTTGTCCACTTATTCAATAAAAAAGACGACGAGTTTTAACTTAACGATAATAAACGCAGTAATTAAATATTTGTCAGCGTTTGGTGCCGTTACTGTTCGAGATTAGCGCGATAATGCGCGTAACGATTTCGGTTATGGTTAAACTTTGGTTTTATCGTTAACGTTCAGAGCAATTAACCTTCAGATTGTTTCACAGATATTCTATTATGAGGTTAAAATCACTTAGAGCTCTCTGGAGTTACAATAAACACGTTATGCGCTATCGTTAGTGAACAAATATTAAAATTTAATCAAAGGATTGAAAAACTAAACGATCCTTTGATAAAAGTTGAAAAAGGCACGTTGAATGAGTCGAGATGAGTTGCCTTAAGAATTTTCTTTGATCAATTCCTGTTAAAACCCTTTAAAAACTGTTCAAGCCAGGTGTCAGCCGTAGATGATAGACAACTGAATAAACGAGATATCGATTGCTTTATGTCTTCTGCTTATAAACAGCACTATAATTACTACAGGCTAGTAGTGAGTGCTGTTTATAAGCAGAAGACATAAAGAAATCGATTCCTCGTGTCGATTTCGTTGGGTGTCAAAAATAGAAATTGTTCAATTCAAATAAAATAAGACCCATGTTAATTCCTGATTAGTTATTTTCTATTAGAAAGTTACATAATCAGGAATTGTGACGATTGGTTAAAGTCGTTCCAGTAGTTTCGGATCCTATATCCTAACAAACAAGAAATATTTCATGTTTATAATATAGATGGTTTTTATTTATTAATTCTACGATATTCCTACTAATGGTTGTCTCTTTGACTTCCACAAAACTATCACTATAATATTTAGTAGCGATTCATTTTTCGGTTCCGGTTATCACTTTAAATTTTTCCTGTATGAAGTAAGTGGTAAATGAAATGAAAATATTCTTTAATGCTCACATTATAAATTGTAACCAATACAGTACATGTTACAGTATCGATGCACACAAAGGCGGCCTTATAACTTTACAGCAATTTCTTCCAGGCAACCTACACTATAGGATAAATTAAAATAGTAATGTCATGGTGGATGTCAAATTGGATGAGAAATGAGTACCTCTCGCTGCTATGATAATACTGTGAATTGAGAGTTATTCTGTCGCATTTTATGAGTTTCCCGTAGCCTAATGTGGGGAAGGTAGAATGGAGTAAAGCAAAAAAAAACGTCTACAGAATGCATGTCTGCATGCATGCATGTCCACTTTGCCACGTTGTAGTATAAAAAGTCGAATGTTCCATGTCTTCAGCTCATGAACATATAATTACTATTTTGGCCGTATTTCGGACTGCGGCCGTCAAAGGCATATTTCACGTCGACGCCGCCCAACACCCGCTTTAATTTGAGAGGTATTTTATCATAATCCTCTCCCTGGCATTATCAGAGTGTGCAGGTGATTAAACATTTTGGTCATATATTATTTGAGTATTGCAGCTGCAGGGTTGCGATCGGGAAAGGACTTTTCTCACATATTAAATAGGTTTTTAGATAATGAGATATGGTACATGTTTTATATAGTATTAGGAGACACACGAGCAGCCGGAGTCATAATTATAACTACGAACTGACTGCCTCGTGGTCTAGTGGTAAGCGTGTTCAACCACAGACGTGAGGTCCCGGGTTTGAATCCCGGGTCGGACCGAAAATTGTTTTTGGGATTTTTCAATTTCTAATAACAGTCCGGAGTCAGGAAGTTGGCGGTGTTACACCCCCGTGCCTCGGAAAGCATGTTTAGCCGTAGGTCCTGCGCCTGATCTCTCACCGGTCGTGTCGGATTGCCGTCCCATCGGAATATGAGAATGAGGGAATAGAGAGTGCACTTGTGTTTGCGCGTACACTTGTGCACTATAATATGTCCTGCGCAGATGGCACGTCTGTATAGACGGCCGCTGTAGCCGAAATCGGCTAGGACGACATTATTAATTATAACTACCCACGCCCATGGAGATGTCATACAGATGCGTTGCCCTGTTTTTTACACCCCCTTCATGGCCCTCTTACTTCATGCTTCCAATGGGCCAGCACGAACTAGGACTACTTCTCGCTCGTATAATACCGCCGTAAAACGAGTGTTATATCGTTTCATGCAGTTTGTGACTATGGTATGCCGTTGGAGGAACAAGGGACAAGGAAGGTAGCACATGGATGTCTATGGGAGTCGGTAGTCGTCAAAATGACCCCACTTGTTAGCATTATAAAAACCTTATTATTTTCATATGACGACATGCCTGCATTCTAAGCCACATAATGCATATGCAGCACTCACCACCAGAAGATGGGGCTGTGTGTCAGCCAAATATTTCATCCATCGTCAGTTTTTCCGTCCGCTTCTGAAAATAGACATCTTTTATCTTTATATTATAGATTGTAAGATACGTATAGATCTTCTGTAATGTGTAAGTCTAAACCTATCTGTTTTGATGATACACCATCGAAATATCATAAGTCCATTGGTCACATCACTTTAATATGTCGACTAAATAAAATTGTACATGGACGTTTAATATAAAATAACATCCCTTTCGTAAATATGATATGATATTCGGAGCTTAATGATCACAATTTACATTGTTAAGTAAATTGCATAATTATGGCCGGCATTCGCGCTCGTTGCATCGGAATTATTAAAATTTATACAGCTTGGATAAATACTTTCGGTTATTTTACTCGCCTTTATCTATATATAGATAAATTTTAGCTGCGATTTCAAAGGGGCATTCGGATTTCGGACTGCCGAGAGCCCCAAATTGCATGATTTGTCTTTACGCTCAGTGGTTTCAACTACAGTGGACATAAAATCGAAATTGAAGTGTATGAGACTTGGCAGTCTATTTATGTAATCATCCTTTTGACTTTGTATTAATAATTTTGATAGTTATTTGAAAAAGGTAATGCAAAAAGTAATTGCTGAAATTGGTGTCCTAATCGGAGTGGAAAAATATTTTGCTTACAAATTTGTTAGATCAGCGGCTTACTGTTCCTAACTATCTTTTAACTCTTTCACTAATCACAGAGTGAACTATATACATAGATCTTTGTAATGAAATATATTAACTTTATTTATTACATAAATGTTAAAAAAAACGTCAATAAATAAAGTATTCTTTTATTTAATCTTCAAAGACGAAACTATTGTCCATCATATATACAAAAGCTCAAATCTCTCTCCACGGAATCGCTCTACATCATTAGTTACCAAAGAATCGACTGTCAAAATTGACTCAACGCAATTAGAAGTGTAACTGGGAAAGCGATCCAAAGTTCGTTGTTTGTTATACAACAAAACGTTTCGTTTTAACGTCATTAATCATCGCACCTATATTTTGGGTGTAAAGATGACTCGAGGGAACACAACGGAGAGTTTTGTAAGTAATCAATGGGATTTCCTTAAAGAAGCCTTCGAACTAAGCTGTAGTCAATAAATATATTTTCTCCTTCTTCTTAATTTCTAATGAAAGGCGGTACTTGTTTTTGAGTTTTTGGAAACCACAAATAGACAAATATTTGTAAAATATCTGAAATGAATGAATAGGTCTGACCCATGCGGTATGAATTTATTCATTTTTACCGCATGCGTCGGACCATATTGTTCTAGACAATAAACAAATATTTTTCTAGTTGTCAGAATACTGACAAGCGAAGCGACTAGAAGTCGATTATTTTTGTGTTCCAGGACAAAAAGATCTGATTTTATAATATTGCAGAGTCTATGTATAAAAATATTGTCAATTTGAATTAAAGTAAACAATAGGCCTTATTGGATGGACGCAACTTTAAAAAACCTTACCTTAAAAAATATTTAACGGCATCTTTGCCACAGCTTGGAGACAAAATTGTTTTTTTCCCAATGCCCATACGTATAAGAAAAATGTTTTTTTTAAGGTAAGGAGGGACAAACGGATGCCCTTAGACGGACAACCGTCTAATGGTCTATATATAGGCTATACAGATGCGCTGCCCTCCTTTCTCCTCCCACCTCCATAGGCCAACGGCTACTTACACACCCCACGAAACGTGACAACACAGCTGTCACTTTAAGCACGTCTCGTGTAAGGGTGCTTTTATAAAGAAGCAGGTTCCCAGCGCCGACAATTTCGGCGGCGATCGGCGCTGGTCCGAGCAGGTTGCACTCGTATAAAGAAGCAGGCAAATCGGCCTGTAGTGACCATCATGTCGTCGACTTCATCGGACGACGACGTATTTATTTTGGAAGTGGAAATAGTATTAAAAAAAGTGTGTATTATTTACAAATAGAACTAAATAGTAACGTAACGTAAAGTAAGTAGAACTTAATATATTTTCTATAAAGTAAGTAATATTATTTAAAAAAAAATGGGTATTTTTTCATGTTTTAAGTTTATTATTAATGGTGAAACACCTCAATCGTGCCGGCCCAAGTGCTGCTACATGCATGCATGCATCGTGGCACTGCCAAGAATATTAACATTTATTTGAAAAAACAATGTTTCATGAACACAAGTCTTATACGAGTATGACACAAGATACATTGTCCTGCATTTTCAAAATGCAATGGACACCCTACGTACCGGTAAATGCTTGAGCCGGCTCGTGTCGGCGCCGGGAGTCCGCGCGTGCTACCAGTACGCGCCGAAAACCTGCTTCTTTAAAGTGAGCCCATAAGATAACATTGCAAAACGTGTCGGCGCCGGTCGGCGCCGACAATTTCGGGGCCGGGAACCTGCTTCTTTATAAAAGCACCCTAAGCGAAAGGTACCTCTCCGATCATATCGACTCAATTCGGCTGCAAGCAAGCATGCAGTGTGGCACTACCTCTTAGAGATTTTTGCATGATTTAGATTTTTCAGCATGTAACATATACCTATTTATAGTTACTAGTGGACCCGCGAAGATCAAAATTCAATCTAAGTGAAACTTTTTTGTAATTAAAAATATCATATGACATGTTATGACACTGTAACTAAGGTAAACAATTTATGTAGAATTTACAACACTTGCAAAAGACACAGAAACTTCATCAATAGTTACGTGTATCTTATATATCAATGTGTCCAATGCATGGTAGTGTGTGTAAAGTTTTATTTATCAAATTAAAGCACTTTGTTAACATTATTATTAAAAAAAATTTGCGTTCTGCACTTCTCTCACACGTAAACTATAACTGTGAATTTCAACTTTATAATAATTGCTATAATACTTATTATCGCACGAGAAACTCGAACGAGACGCGCGGATTCCCGCGACTGCTCGAGAAGTCGCTGGAATGCTCCAGAAGTCGCGAAAATTCGATAATAAGTACTATAGTAATGAAAATAAAGTTGAAATTTATATGACACATAAACTGCGCTCCGCTTCGCTGCCCTTCGCCGCGCTTTTGGTGTGAGTTGACCCTAACTGTTAGCCGCGGTTTCGCACGCGCGGTAGAAAAGAAAAGCCTATGGAACTCTTCAGTCCTTTAACTATCTCCGTACTAAAAATCATATCGATCCGTTGATTCGATTTGATGTGAAAGAAGAACATAGAAACAAACAAACAAACTCACTTTATAATATTAATGTTGATTTATTAAATAAAATGGTATAGGCAGGCGTCCGTCACTCGCTCGAGGTCGCGCGTTTTATACCTACGGCTCGGGCTATCTTCGAAGATATCGGCGACACAGGGCCGTCGCACGCTCGCGCGTTCACATAATATTGTGCACTGTACGATTTTCGCATTTAGTAAAAAATGTCGAAACCAAGTAACATGGGTATAAAAGAAAAAAAAACATTGAAAATCGTACCGCGTTTAGATGCACGTATTATAATATTTTTT
>LUGF01017514.1:206684-231206 GCA_001625245.1 Calycopis cecrops | reverse complement strand
CCAAGATTTTATTACAAATATACAAAAACAGGCCAAACTTATAAAAGCGTATTAAAATAGACGGGATATTCACTAATAAGGTGTCATGTGGTGGCATAGATAACCTGGAGTAATTAAAACTAGGACGGACATCCAAAACATTTAAATCATGGCAAATAATATAAAACAGGTCAAATGCGAGGACTACAAGGGTTACGTACCAAGGAGAAACATAAATTCCAGCTCGTTTTCTTGAGAAAACTGTTCAAACAGACATACAAACAGACATCAACCTATATTACGTTCCGTACTTTTCCGTACGTTAAGGGTACATAACCCTGAAATTCTAGTTACAAAATGAACGAATGTTTACATACTATAGAAATAAAATAATAAAATAGTGATTTTGTTGTGGCGGTGGCGGTCTAAAGTGGCCCAAGAAGATCAATTCAACTTTACAATAAATTTCAGTCGTTTAAACGTTCATTCAATTATTTCATAATCTTCAAAATTATTAGGTGAAACGTAGTGCATACTGTATTGTGCGTACCTCTCGCTCACGTGATGCGTCCGTAAAGGAGGGGAGGAAAAAGGGGGGCAACGTATCAGGCAACGCATCGCGCTATCGCACTTTGGAACTTTAGACAATAAATTCTTATGGTCCTTCTGACAAAGTTCTGTGATCGACGACAAGCCTGGAGCACGTTGCACCAGGGGTCGCGATTTTGAATCCCGCCTTGGTCATGTCTGTCTATGTATTTCTATAATAAAAACCTATAATGTATAAAATGTATTAAACATATTTACGTCGTCTAGCACTCGTAACAAAAGTCCTTACGGTACTTACCACGGGGCTAGACTAACGTAGTTTGTTTAGTCCACATACATTATTATTATATTATAATTATATGTCTGTAAAGAAGGGACAATAACATAATTATTTACAGGGTCGCTGATATCGGCACCGTGTGCAAACAAGGGCGGTATATGTATTCAGAGAGACTTATGCCCTAGCTATAGACAGCTGACAGAAGTGAGGGGCTGTGAACACAGTTTACAGGTCTGCTGTTTCGTATGGAATATTTACCACGTACGTGACCATAGTAAACAGGGAATACCCAATATAAGATACCCCTGGGGGCCTCCTAAAGTGGTTCCATTCGTAGGAGCTGGGGTTGAGACAGATTACCAAAAGAAGAATAAGAAGCATAAAAAGCATAAGAAGCAAAAGAAAGATAAATCTTCCGATACCGATTAGTCCAATATATATTTATATAAATATTTGTATATATATTGTGATTTGTGATCATTGAAATAAACGACATCATTATATTAATTGTGTAATCTATACATATAATAAAACTGTAGAAGATGTAATTTTGTCTGTTTCTTGTACGGCTGTCACGTAAAAACTACTAGACGGATTTTGATGAAATTTTTTGTAATATAGGTATTAGTCCTCGGTAACATATAGGCTATTATCAATGTATAAAATGCTTCTGTCGGTATCTTTACTTGAAATACACTATTGTAGGGCGAAATAACGGATTGACAATTCGGCCGCATAACATTACACGTTACCATCACAACATATTTTGACAAGACTACGGTTGTCGGGTCAACTAGCCTTTTTTTTTTTTGTGACGCAGGTAAAATGCATTTATGCACCTTCCAACCAGCCATGGGTGAGCCGGAAGGGTGTGTCGGACTCGGCACAAGAAGCGTGCCCCTACCGACTAAAAAACCTGCGAAAGCCCTCGGCCGCTGTGGCGAGAGGTATCCTGGATCTATCAGCAACAGGATACCCCAGCGACTGGCCGGTTCCCTTTGAAGGACCGGTCTTCATCACGAAAGGGGTCGCTCCGGCTATTAGAGCAACCCCGACGACCTGGTAGCCTTATGGGGTCAGGTGCCCATCCTCGAACCCCGGAGGGTCAACTAGCCTACAATATTCGAAGTTAAAATTTCTCCAGAAGTGTAATCGCTTTCATCGAAGATAAACCAATATATTTTTATTGATATCCACTTGTCGTTTTATGACACATTCGTTTGGACTATGAATTCGCGTTAATACTCAGCAGTTAGGTCAAACGTCTGCTCAGATTACAGATCATTTATATTTTACAATCCAGACGTCTCAGCTACTTTTTAAGGCATAGATGAGCAAATGAACAATCGAATCCTATAAATAACTGCCGATGCTCATGTACACCAGCATTATTTAATAATTATAGACGTACTTGTAAATAATACACGTTTTTATACTATTTTAACTTATTTAAATTAGATAATTTACGACCGGTTTTGATGACGCATCATCAGGTATACCTGAACGATTTATCGAATCCGGTGGAAATAGTATAAAAAACGTCAATTACTTAAAAATATAAATTTGAATTTCCATCAAGAAGTGACAATACATCAACTAAATTATAGACGTGTCGCCCTCGTTCCATTCTCCCCAGTGCAACGGAGATGCACGAGCCGCACGAAACGCGCCAGCATAGCTGTCACTTTGCGACCATTTTTTTAAGAGGCAGTGCTATACTGCATGCTTGCATGCAGTCGAATTAGGCCGGCACGACCGTGGAGATACCTCTCGCTTACACGAGACCGGTGTATAGTGACAGCTGTACTGTCGCGTTTCGTGCGGTGTGTAAGTTGCTGGTGACGAGTTGAGGTGGGAGGAGAAAGGGAAAGGAAAGGGGAGGCTGTGCTTCTGTATCGCCATTTCCATGCGGATGTCTATGGGCGACGGTAGTCATGAAAATGGTTCCAACTGCCCGGTTGGCCCCCAAACCATTAAACAAAGGTTAACTCGATTGCAATACAGTATGGCACTACCTCTTACTACTTTGTAGCAACCAAATGACCTAATCCGATTTTTGTGTATCAGTAATTATGGGCCATAAAAAACGGGTTATGGTCTCATTTACTTAATTTTTGAAGAGCTCTCACCGTAGTATGTGCAGAAAAGAAGCGATGATTATAAATTCCGAAACAAAACTAAATACCTACATTAAAGAGGTGAAGAAAAGACACATTATTTTTAAAAAAATCTGCGAATAGAGGAATTTAATGTTTGGCGATGACAAAATGTGCTTTACTAATCTTTTCAAGAGAGAAAAATAAAAATCGGCCATGTGCGAGTCGGACTCGCGCACAAAGGGTTTACCATCATTACCACCATAAAGTAAAAAATTGCTTAAAAATACATTTATTGTAAAATTTCTTCATATTTCATTTTTTTTTTATTTTTTGTATTTGTTGTTATAGTGGCAACGGAAATACGTGAGTTGTGAAAACTTCAGCTTTCTAGCTATCAAGATTTATGAGATACAGCCTGGTGTATCAAAGATGAATACGTTGGCCATCATTCTGTCCAAAAAAAGTTTCATTTTATTTATATTTTAAAGACAGCAATGAAATTCTCGATTTTGACATTCAAACGTTTTTTTCTCCATTTTCCTTTTTGTTAGATCCTTTTCAACTATCAGGGACAGAATATTAATGTGACAAATCTATAATTAAGCCGTGCTCCGTATAAAATTCAGATTCTTTATATCTTACAGCTAAAACATTTTGCTAGCGAGTTGTAAAAGACCGTCAGCGCCATCTATTGACAGTTATGCGGAACAAAGTTCACCAGGTCAGCTAGTAGACATAAGTATCTTTTGTTTGTGCAAGGCTAACAAATCGCAAATACGATTGCTAATATTATTTACATGAGTTTGGTCCACGAATAAATGGAAACCTGTGAATAAAGGATGAATGCATGATCCCAAGTAGTAGTCCCTGGAGGTGATTCCTGTCATCATTTTATTGGGAAAACTTTAGTCAATAAAGACTAAACTCATACTAAACTCAGGAACACAATATACGCACTACACAGAGTTAAAGGGAGTAATCTCCCTTGCGCCAATGTAGCTACACGGGAGAATTCTTCTTTTCATTTTGGTCCCATGTTCCTCAAAGAAAACTATTCAGTTCCTTTACTTATCATATTCCTGAGCTTAGTGTGACCTTGACTTTGTAACATAGACCTTGTAACATAGCAACAAAAACAACTTACAACAACTTTTCCCGTATAAAAAAGTATAAATTCATCACATGGGACCATTATCGGGATCAGAAGAGATACAAATGAACCCCCAGGAACATTTTATCGGGTTAAGAAATATCTCAATATACACTTTTTGTGCTCCAAACATATATATATGTATGCATTTATTTTTACATGAACCATATTAGGTCGCAGTTGAATGTAAAAGACACAAAATCATCCCTTGGCATCCCACAGGTAATTTTTTTCGGGATAAAAACTTTTCTATAGGTAGGTATGTTAATACAGGTTCCCTTCTAACCACATGTCAAATTTCATGAACATCTGATTAGTAGTTTTAGCGTGAAGAAGTAAGAAAGACATTAGAGTCATCATCCCATAGCATCACACACGAATATATTTTCGGGATAAAACTATCTTATATGATGACAATAAAGGTTCCCTTCTAACCATATGCCAAATTTCATGAAGTCCTGATGAGTAGTTTTAACGTGAAGAAGTAACAAATACATTAAAGTCATTATCACATAGCATCCCACAGGAACATTTTTTCGGTATAAAACTATCCTATGTGTTAATCTAAGTTACCCTCTATGTGTGTGTAATATTTCATGAAAATCGGTTCTGCAGTTTTTGCGTGAAGAAGTAACAAAGAAACAAACAAACAAATACACAAACTTTCGCATTTATAATATTAATAAGATTTCAAAATCTGTAAAACATTTTTACAACTAGTAAAAATAAACCCAAATAAAAACCCATTCAACTTTTATTGTTATCAGCATCGTTCGAAATCGTAAATCGTAGCTTTGTTATTCGATTAAAATAAACGATCCTTTTATAGGATTTATATAAAAACCGAAGAACGGTAAAATTTATTACGCCTGTTCATGCATTGTGAATGCTCGAGACAGTGAAACGTTTTACTTCAAAGTATTTAATTTGAAACCGTGCCAAATTAGTTTACCTCAAGCCCGATTGTTTTGAGAGAATGTGTACCCGACCTGGAACACCGCATCCTTGTCCCTAATTTCTTGGCTGATATCCGCATGTAAAACGATCAAAGAAGATCAACCTATCTACAAATTCTGAAAATAGACATTGGAATCAATTGTCATGGAGCATAATTAATATGCAGACGCGTTGGTCTTAATGACATTTATATTTGGTCTGACCCAGAATTGCGGGGAACCCAGGGCCGCAATGTACCTATATAGAACATGCTTATAACCCTAAACCACAAGGTAGTCGACTCCCTATATAAAGAAGATCCACAAAGCATATCTATTATAATAATAGTAGACATACATTTATAGTAATAGATTATTATTGTATTATTATTAAGGTACTATTTTCATAATAGATGTAGACATAGTAACAGTGTTTCAGACTTTTTTCTTCGCCAGATACATATTAGACAATTACGTAGCATAAATTATAGTATATATGTGAGAGTACTTAAATGCCATTTCTTCTTCATCCGGATGGCCATACTGCTCGATAAAGCATTTTAGTTTATAAGACGGTAACCGGGTCACCTGATCGGTACGGTAAGTGATCACAAATGGCCACATAAATCTGCAACACCAGATTTAATATAAAAGTGAAGGGTGACCTCGTTTATACAATTAGGGCGTGAAGACACAGATTTGCTGTCCCGTTTCGTGCGGTGTACGAGTGGCATATTAAGAGGATGTAGAGTCATGTAAATCAATGGTACAATCTCTGGTAATGCGTATGTCTATGAGCGTCGATAGTCATTTAAACGCTCCATTTAATTTCTTGCGACCAAATACAATAAAGCGAAACACCTAAAGCCTTTACAGAAATAGAGCCGATCTCATTTAACAGTTTAATATATTTGAACTCCAACCTAAGACCTTAGTTGTCTTGCCCTGTTCATGTTGTATTCAAAACGTCCTCGCCGGACCACAAATGTCGTCCCTTCTCAGCACTTTCCGTAATTTATGAGCCAGTCGGATAAATAAGACGCTCCGTGCACCTGTTACATGGACACGTAATAGATTTTTTCATTTAACTTTCAGCAAACAATAGATATTCTTTACAATTAAGTTTTCTCTTTCGTGCAGGGTGACAATATATAATTATTGACGACTATAAGTGTTAGTATAATCATGGTTTCTGCAGATGCATTGTCTTTTCCATCTCTTTCTCATGGTGATTCGTGAAATCTCACATACTGTCACTCGTATCAATCTCCTGTAAAATGTAAGCAACTTTCACTTTTTAACTGCTACTGTCAAGTGATGCTATGCTTTCGCGTGTCGAGTATTTTGAGAGGGCTCTAATCCTAGAGGGCTTTTTCATTACCTGTCAAAATAAGTATTAGTGTAGCTTTACTTACCTAAGGTATACGAACTACGCTTATCACAGTACCGCATGTCTAAGTCACCCATAATAATAATTTTTGTCTCTATTTTTAGTGGGCATCGGTAATGAAAATTGTCTTTTAAAATATCTGAACTAGAAAATATACAAAATGAAATACACAATTCTAAATTTCATACACGATCACACAATAAACTCTGGGTGTATTCTTTTATTAATAAAAGCGTATCAAAAACCAGTGTTCATCGGCTTGTAGTGGGAAACAATGAAGGCACGTTCCAACTTTACAGCTGAAAATTGGAAGCATGGCGATGGAGATCACTTTCCGTGTTCCGAATCTTTTATCAAACCGCCGAGCACCGTTGACATTGAATACCAAATTAGGTGTCACGGAACACTTCATTTCTTTTACGATTTACATTAAAAGTTCTACGTAAACTTACTGAAATTGCTATTGGGGAGGTGCTTTTGTGACTATTAATTGATATATAAATTTGTAATTAATGTAAAAAGTCAGCAAAGTGGTCGATTTTATTTTTTATAATCATAATCTTCAGCAGAAACCAGAAGACGTCCGCTCTTAGATAAAGGCTCTTTTCCAAAAAGCCTCATAGGACACGGTCAAAAGCAGCTTGCTACCAGCGGATTCGCGCAACCTAGACGTTGTTTTTTTATAAAACTTGCAGTTAACTACATATTATATTGACCATACTATACACAATGACACCGGATTATCATATATTCAGATATATTAGGTCAGGTATATTATATTTTAATATTGAATTTTAACAAAGTAACCCAAAAACTGTACTGATAAGTATAGACCAGTGTCGATAATTTTTGAAACCAAAAAAAATCGTAGTAGAATGAAACCTATTAGAAAATGTTGAGAATATTACAAAAATGAAAGGAAAAATAAATTACGGTCGATTCGAGTTCGGGAAGTGGGAGAGGGTGAGTATTTAAGAGTTAAAATCGGATTATCTCGATTTCCGGCAAAACTAAAACTTAAATGGCAAAGTTGTAGGTAATAAGAAGATCTACAACTTTTGTATTTACACTTTTTTCTCATAACCTCAAAATTCACATCAAAAACTCAAAAAACCACGTTTTTGGTTTTTTATTTTTATCTTTTACAAAAATTTTTTTTTTTTCATGAAATTTGGTGAGAACTTACCTTTATATGTGCCAAACACACAATAATTTTTTGAATTTGAAAAATTAATTTTTTCTCCTTATTTTTATTTAATACCGAAAAAGCACCCTAATTTTCAATCGAAAATTCACGCGTCAAAATATTAGCTTTTTTAGAAAAGTTGGTGGGCTTTTTATTCGTTGGAATCTCTACTTTCTGATAGTATAATAAAAAATATACGACACTATGGAAAATATTTTCAAAAAATTTAAAAAACGAAAAAATTCGAACAGAAAAATTATTTTTCTATCATTATGTACAAATTTGAGCTGTTTATTAATATTAACACTGTAATTGCTCATTTAGCGTATGATTCTATGTTACATTGATAAACAAAAAAATTTTCAATCTAAAGATACTACTATAATTAACAAACAAATTTATTTAACACATTAAACAAAGTTATTAATGTGTATATTTGATAAAACATCTACAATATTATAAGAAAGTCGTAAAATTTTCCTTAAATTAAATGCGTAGATGCTTGTTTATTACTATTTGAAGATAATTTATATACCTGAGTGACCTTCAGAAAATTTAAGTCCATGAATAGATATTTCGTAAAGAAGTGGGGAAGGGACTAGGAGGGTCGGACTTATTACTATACCTCTTCTTTCGTAGCAGCTGTAAGAACCGTTAGTATTGCTAGTATACAAGATACAGAGCAGTGAACAACATCATTTATAAGAATACACGTGTAGGCTGTTTTAGAAAATTGTGACAAATTTACTTTAAATGAAACTATTGGAATCTACATAGAGAACTACTATAGGAAAGTAAATAATACTTGCATTTTAATTTGTATCAATCAGATCCAAGATAAAAATAATAATATTTTCTCTCATAAATAGCGTATTTACCGTAACATAACCTACAAAATTAAAATTTAAAAATTTAGTACAAAATTAAAAAATAATAATTTTATTTATTTTGCACAAATAAATTTAATTATACTTATGATAAAACTGTGAAGGCATTATTAATTTGATTTTGTCTTTTCAGATTATCAGTATGGATGAATCTGTTTGTATAATCTGCATTATGGCAGATGATAAGCCGATGTGTGAAATATAAAAAACAGCTTTGAACCGTTTAGTCATCTTCAGCAAGAAAAGAATCAACAATAAATACAAAAAAAATGAGACTATAAATAATGCAGACTGGAAATTATATTGGAAACGAAGACGGTGATGGTCTTGAAGATTCCCAAGATTTGCTAGAATCGGAAAACGACGAACAAATACCATCAAAGAGACAAAAATTATTGAACTAAAAAATATTATGAAGAACATGTATATAGTATGAATTTTTTTTATGATAAAAATGTAATAAAACTTTAATAAACCAGCTTTTTTACCGCAAAAAAAATTGTAACATCCTCATTTTTTAGATAAAATTCCCTTTAAATCCTATCTTGAATATTTTTAACAACCATTTTCCCATGTTTTATTTTGCAATCTTAATGTTTGATGGATTGAATTTTTTTTTGTTTATCAATGTATCATAGAATCATATGCTAAGTGAGTAATTACAGTGTTAATATTAATAAATAGCTCAAATTTGTACATAATGATAGAAAAATAATTTTTCGGTTCGAGTTTTTTTTTCGTTTTTTAAATTTTTTGAAAATATTTTCCATAGTGACGTATATTTTTTATTACACTATCAGAAAGTAGAGATTCCAACGAATAAAAAGCCCACCAACTTTTCTAAAAAAGCTAATATTTTGACGCGTGAATTTTCGATTGAAAATTAGGGTGCTTTTTCGGTATTAAATAAAAATAAGGAGAAAAAATTAATTTTTCAAATCCAGAAAAATCTTGTGTGTTTGGTATATATAAAGGTAAGTTCTCACCAAATTTCATGAAAAAAAAATTTTTTTGTAAAAGAAAAATAAAAAACCAAAAACGTGGTTTTTTGAGTTTTTCATGTGAATTTTGAGGTTATGAGAAAAAAGTGTAAATACAAAAGTTGTAGATCTTCTAATTACCTACAACTTTGCCATTTAACTTTTTTCCATAAGACTTTTAGTTTTGCCGGAATTTAGATAAACCGATTTTAACCCTTAAAAACTCACCCTCTCCCACTTCCCGACCTCGAATCGACCGTAATTTATTTTTCCTTTCATTTTTGTAATATTCTCAACATTTTCTAATAGGTTTCATTCTACTACGATTTTTTTGCACTTTTTACCGTTTTTGAAGGCTTCGACACTGGTCTAGTATGATGAAAAATGAGATTGAAATGAAATGAAAGAATGAGAGAGAAAATATGAGATTTTCTCTTCTTTTACGTACAAACATCAGTATACGTTTTGTTTTCAGTGTGTTTATCACAAATAAACTTATTTTTTTATTTTTATCATATTTTTTATTATTCTGTGGGCTTAACACACCACGTTAGCCTAGCCCCACGCTAAGTACCGTAAGAACTTGTGATATGAGTAGGTACTAGACAACGGAAATATATTTAATATGTTCTATATATTTAAGATTTTTATAACAGAAATACATATAATTCATAGTATCCATGATCTATGCAGGATTCGAACCCGCAAACCCTGGCGCAACATGCTCTGCTTATCCCAGTCCTGTACCACTGCGCCAGCCTGGTCGACTATACAGACATATTAATTATTTTCTACTACCTATATTGCCTTTCTTCTTAGAGAGTACTTAATTGTTTCTTTTATATTGAGAAGATCTTCAAAATAATGATTTTGAAGATTTAAATAGCCAATATGTGCAATATATTATGAGTCCCCGTTGAGTTTTATACCGCGTATTCCCGCATATTCGTCCAATACACAAACACGTTACTTCAGGCACTCAAGAGAACCAAGGATCTCGTAAGTGCCTTAATGTGACGACACATAATACTGCGAGTTCATGTGATTTCATAATGAAGAGATTATATTTACACAACTGTAGCAGTATCATCATCATAATCCGGAGGCCGTCCACTGCTACACATAGATCAGGCCCTTCAAGGAGCTCAAGAGGTCACGGTCATGAGCGATTGGCATTTAGTGGCTTCTTGCGACCTTACACAGACCTCAGCGCAGTAGGAGGCGATCTAAAGCTTCGTCATGAGGTTGGGGCCGCCACTCAAGAATCAAGAACTTTACTTTCATTAGCTAGTAGGTAAGTGCCGGCCGTGCCATGTAAGCTGATTAGAACGCAAATGTCAGTGATTGTATTCTTTTTAGGGTTTCGTATCTCAAAGAGAAAAATCGGAACCCTTATAGCATCGCTTTGTTGTCCGTCTGTCAAGACCTTTTTCTGTAAAACGCGTGAAGGGATTAAGTTAAAATTTTTGTCAAATACGGAGGTGAGATCACACTTCTTAGTTAACGCAATAAAAAGTTACTAGTGGCCGCCCAGTGGTCGAAATTCGACCATAAAATTATATTTAATTATAATTATAAGTTGTTGAATATAAATTATTAAAATATTACTGAATATGACCTGAAAAAATAAAACGTCAGTTTTATTTCGCAAATCAGCTGATGGGCTGCTACCTTAGATCATTACTAAACTACTTTCCACTGGACTAAAATTAAAAAAAAAAAAATATTTACAGTTGTCATATGTCATTCCAATACCATTTAATAAAAAAAAAATTGTCATATTATGTCATTGTCAATTGTCAAAAATTGTCAATGATAAAAACAAATATTTAAAATTGTACATACTTTATTTCTATTTTGCAATTAAGAAATCTGAATAATTTTTGGCACACAATCACGCCGAGACCTTTAATTTGACACCTTAACCATAATTTTACGTTGTGTGGTTCGGCCAAAAAGTCCAGGACAAAAGTCGGCTTCCGCTATTAATATATAAGATAGCCATTTATGCACAAATTTTGTATGAAAACGCACTTTTTCGAAAACCTATAGGGTACTTCCCGTTGAGCTAGAATTCTGAAATTTGGCAAGAAGTAAGACCTTACAGTATACATATTGGAATAAATCTAAAAATTGGTAAATAAAATTTATATCACTGGAAAAATCATTACCAACTTATGCATGTAGTTCGTTTCATACTAAATGTATGCAAGCACCCGCATATATAAGTTTGTCAACTTGTCGCAGGGAAGTGTAATTTTCTCAACGTCTATTACTTTTGCCCATACCTCCCGTTCCTATGGAGCCCTCGGTGTGCGAGTCCGACTCTCACTTGGCATGTTTTTTAAATTATAAACATACTACTATAAACTAGTCACCACTGTAACCGTCAACTCAATTAAGAAGCATCTACTTAATTAGACATAGAATTAGATTAGTCCTTTCATTTGGATCTTGTGAAACCGAAATTCGTTATTTATTTGATACTTACGTGTTGCAATAAGTTAGTCATGACCTTTAACGTGAAACCGGTCCTTAATTTGACTTCCCCGGGCAACTCTTTAGATAAGAAACAATAATTAATCTGCGATGCCAATGGCTTACTCCTTAAATTTTACTTCAGTAGTAATTGGATTGAAGGGATCCTCCAAATCTTCTAACGTAAATTGGAAAAGCGTGAATCTTTAGCAACGGTCTTGACGAATATCAAATTTGCTTAATTACTTTCGCTAAAATCGAGAATTGTGGGTGCAAATAGGTACCGGTCCAATTAATTTAAATTATTCTCAATTGGTTTAAATATTGTAAAAATATTAGAATTTTTATTAGATTGAAGACTGCTATTGAAAGATGGGCATGACAGGCAAGTGGCACCTCTGTGCCGGAGGGGGAGGTCGAAAGTCAAAAATGGTTTTTCAGCATTGATTCTCAGCTAGTAGTACATAAAAACTATATACAATACACTTTTATTAAATGTTACGCTTAATAAATATTGCAGAACTAGTTATGCCCCGTGGCTTAACTCGCATCACATAATTATTAAACTTTACCCCCACATTTCACCCTCTTAAAGGTTGAAATTTAAAAGATGCTATCCTCAGAAACTTTCGTGGCCATATGCACAACAATTTTGCAAAATACAATAACGTGAGCAAATGCACAGTTTACGAATCTATAAAGGACATACAAACAAACATTCATTTTTATATATAGAGATATAGGTAGGCAATAACAACAGTCACTAAAATATACTCTCAGGAAATCTACGGAATATTAGGTTATGATAAAATTTTAGTGTTGTTGGTGTTGTTATGGAAATAGGCCGTAATATGACTCTTATGTACGGCAGTAAGTGTTCATCAGGGAATTAGGAGGTTCTTAGTGTCGATAATGTCGGCCTTACATCATATGTTAACAATTACTATGTGTATAGACTAGCTGCGTCCCGAGGTTTCACCCGCGTAAATTTTGATATTGCGGAAAATCATCCCATGGATTCCCATAGGAACATTTTTTCGAGTTAAAAACTATTCGGCGTTAATCTAAGTTACCCTCTGTGCGTGCCAAATTTCATGAAAATCGGTTCAGCAGTTTTTGCGTGAAGGAGTAACAAACAAAGAAACAAACAAACATTTTAATAATATAATATCACCTTAATAAAAGAAAAAGAAAATCAATTGTTAAAGGGAAAAAAAAGGCTGCCACTTGATTAAATTATCACATCAAGGGAATAATTACATATTGTTCCTTTGATGTAAGCCTTCAACATTGTCATTAGTTTCGCGAACGTGTAATGTGTATTATAATTGAACTTAAAGCGAGCTTTGTTAGCCTCTATTAGCTTTCACTTAAAACAACAATTCCAAATTACATTGTAATGAAACGTTTGTGAAACCGCTAACTGCCTGTTAGTTGATGTTTTTTTGTCTCGCGCTTATCTCAATTCTCATATAGGTTGTGGTGGCGCTTTTTGTGTCAGTTTTTTTATAGTATAAGGAGACAAACCGAAGTGTTGTTATTCGTCGTGAGTTCTGAGTTCAAAAGGGCAAGACGTGAACTTTAAAAATATATGCAAAAGGGGTTAAGATTAACTGACAACATTTCATAAACAACACAGAGGAACGGCGGTTCATGTTCTTAGGTGCATGAATACTGTAACGGGTGGCTTCCCACAAGGCTCTGTATTATTTTTTTTTTCTTTTTTTATGGTGTAAGGGGGCAAACGAGCAGTCGGAGTCATTTTCATGCCTACCGACGCCAATAGACATCCGCATAGAGGCTTTACAGATGCGCTGCCCTCCTTTCTCCTCCTACCCCCATGGCTACCGGCTACTTACTACTTACACATCGCACGAAACGCGACAGCACAGCTGTCACTTTACGACGGTCTTGTCTAAGCTAGAGGTACCTCCCCGGTCGTGCCGGCACGATTATTGGGACAATATATTGGGATAAATAAGAAATATTCTTACTCGTCCTCGGCCTCCAGTTGCTCATAAAAGTCGAGCGATAGACTCAACATCACTTTTAATACGGTACGGAGGTACCTCTTGTAAGCGAGAGGTACCTCCCATCCTCCCTGTATCGGCTGCAATGCCTCACTATCTCTATTATCTATGTAGTCTAAAGTTCCGAAGGACTGCAGCTGAAATAGAGTAACAACTAAAAAGAATAACTAAATTGATAATCATATTAATATTATAAATGCGAAAGTTCGTGTGTTTCTTTGTTTGTTACTCCTTCAAGCAAAAACTGCTGAACCGATTTTCATAAAATTTGGCATAGGTACACATAGACAGTAACTTGGATTAACACATAGGATGTTTTCATCCCGAAAAATGTTCCTATGGGATGCCATGGGATGATTTTCCACGGAACAGAAATTTACGTGGGCGAAACCGCGGGAAGCAGCTAGTTAATAAATAAATAAAGGTTTTAAACGTGATTTTGCATGCCTTAAGCGCGAGCGTAGGTATGCTCTACTCTCGCCTAAAAATCAAAAACTGGGTTCGGTCAGAGTTTTATTTTAAATAAATAATAATATAGTGCTTAAAGTAGGTTGGCCTTCATACCACAATAAAAGAAAACATCAATGGTCATTTTTCTAAACAATAAACAGCAATCCAACCCACAATTTAGATAAAAAAATGAATTTTTCAGAAAAAATTCTATGAAAAACATATAACATTCTCGCTGTAATCACCATAACTTTTGAAAAACATAACTAATCGATTTAAATTTTATTTCAATAGGTCCGTAAATCTATTGTGACGAACTGATTAGAAAACCATAACTCAATTATTATTCCTTTTATTGTAAAAAATCAAATGTGTATTGTTGAAAGTAAAAAAATTACATCGTAGGCAGCCTAGTATACAAATACACAGAGTAAACGTCAAAAATGTGTCAACAGTGAGCTCTGAGAGTAAAGCCACTTGAGACTTTATTTTCACAACGTTAGAGTGTATAATTGAATAAATCGCGTTCGCGCACTTAAAACATTATGGTAAGAGACATTCTTTATGGTTAAGTTTTAATTGCGTCATTCATATAAGCTGCCAGCACAATTTTATTAGTCTAACGTTTAATAATTTTAATTTACCAACGTTTCTCGACTAAAATTATGTAATTTATATTGGTAATAATCGCTTTTATCTGAAGCAGTTTTTATTTTTTTACATTATGATGTCTAATAAATATAAAATAACTTATTTTCTTTAAGATTCAAGTTTACCATAAAACTATTTGAAAATTAAAAATAAAAAAGCAATTTTTGGTGAAAAACGTATATGTTATCATGAGTATCTAATTTAAATAACATACGTATGACACGAGTGCTTAAGGCATGCACATTTGGTTTTACCAAACTTTTTATTTATTAAATGTACCTATGTTACAACGTATAAGATTATTATGACTAAGATTTAACTAATTATAAATAACTCAATTCGTTAGGTTACTCAGGGATGCAATGGAGTAAAAAGCCTTACAAATACAATCCAGCGTAAAACGCTCAAAATGTATCACTCGGTGCGTAAAATAATTCAAACGAAAGCGCTTTATGCTGAAAAATAGCCGCGCATTACGCAACCATTTCTTAAATTAAAATATATGAAAAATTTCAAAGACAAAGAGGAGCCTAAAGCGCTTGGATGACAAATTGCTGCGGAAACTTATACGTGGTACGAGTACGGAACTCAATGCAAATGTTGAAAACGTAAAAATTAGCATTGCGCCTTCCCTTTCAACGCGAAGTCATCGGTCATAGTGTTATCATCATCATCCCGTTGAAAGTTAAGATGGCTCTAATTTCGCTGCCATATTAACGGGTTACGACAATTCTTAAATAGAGTAAGAAGTAATAATAATATCCTCCTAGCCGATTTCGGCTACGGCGGCCGTCTCTATAGAGACGAGCCAGATGCGCAGGACATATTATAGTGCACAAGTGTGCGCGCAGACACAAGTGCACTCTCTATTCCATCACTCTCATATTCCGATGGGACGGCAATCCGACACGACCGGTGAGAGATCAGGTGCAGGACCGACGGCTTAACGTGCTCTACGAGGCACGGGGGTGTATCACCACCAACTTCTTTACTCCGGACTGTTATTAGAAATTGAAAAATCCCAGTAACAATAATTTTTGTTCCGACCCGGGATTCGAACCCAATACCTCACGTCTGTGGTTGAACACGCTTACCACTAGACCACGAGGCAGTCAGAGTAAGAAGTATGTATGTTGTGATATCGTAAGATGCTGCCACGCTGCATGCATGCAGCCATGTTATTCGGGCTTACACGATGTCCGCGCCAAGTGATATCTGTGCTATCGCGTTTCATGCGGTGTGTGAGTAGCCGGTGGCCCATACGATGGGGGGAGGAATGGAGGGCAGCGCATCAGTATAACCTTTATGCGGATGTCTATGGTTGTCGGTACTCATTAAAATAGATTCAACTGATCCTTTGCTCTCTTATACTACAAAAAAAAAATAAATAATAAATAAAAATAAATATCTGTGGACTTTACACACCACGTTAGCCTAGCCCCGTGCTAAGTACCGTAAGGACTTGTGTTACGGGTACTAGACAACGGAATATATTTAATATGTTTTATAAATTTAAGAAGTTTTATATATTTAAGATTTTTATTATAGAAATACATATAATACATAGATAAACATCCATGACCTAGGCGGGATTCGAACCCGCGACCCCTGGCGCAACACGCTCCGCTTATCCGAGCCCTGTACCACTGCGCCAGCCGGTCGTCAAATCAAAATGTTCAAAGTTAAAGAGCAGCCTATTGCACTTCAAGTTGAAAAATAGCTGCGGAAACTTATACGTGGTATGAATACAGAATGATGGTCGTGGTATGAGCATAGAATGATGGTCGTGGTATGAGTACAGAACGATGGTCGTGGTATGAGTATAGAACGGTGGTCGTGGTATGAGTACAGAACGATGGTCGTGGTATGAGTACAGAACGATGGTCGTGGTATGAGTACAGAATGATGGTTGTGGTATGAGTATAGAACGATAGTCGTGGTATGAGTACAGAACGATGGACGTGGTATGAGTACAGAACGATGGTCGTAGTATGAGTATAGAACGGTGGTCGTGGTATGAGTACAGAACTGTGGGCGTAGTATGAGTGCGGAACTCCCTTGGCGTTCTATGCAAACGTTGAACACCACAATACATTTCGCTATTTGCTTTCCAACTAATTGCCTTCCCGTTCGACGCGACGCCTTAACAAACGTCCATTCTTTTGTGCGATCTTATCGACGTCATAAATTACCTCAACTATATCGTGTCTGCGGTTCATTTATTGTAACAAATTGTTTCTTTTTTTAATAATATTATAAATATATTACTGCCGTATATATAACTCATGGAGAGTGAGTTAGAATTTTATTCTTGATTAATTTCAACTGTAAAAGGCAGAGCTGTCGCGTTTTGTGCGGTGCATAAGTAGCCGGTGTCCCATGTTGATTGAAGGTGAAAGGAGGGCAAAAAAACTATGCGGGTGTAACTATATAGCCTAAAGCTGCGTATCGACTATGCGCTCCAAGAGAGCGAACATTGGCGTGCGCTCCAAACGCGCGAAATTGTTACCATTTGGGAACGCGCGCCATTGTGTTCGTTGGAGCGCCCGAACGCGGAGCGGTCCGTTCCGTCGGGTGTCGGTTTTTTACCACGCATGACGCATCAGTCGTGGCGCGCGCGCCAATTGAGACGGATCATTTGCATTTTTTGTTATTGTTGCGCTCCCATTATGAAAAATCAAAGTTGTCGTAAATTGATACAGCTGTATGGTACATAAGAACTACTGTGGAATAATAAAAGTTCCTCGTATCATAATAAATTACTTAGAGAAGATGCTTCGAGAGAAATCAGTAGTGAAATGTGAGTCCCCGTGCCGGAGTTAAAGAAAAAAATGACTGTGCTCCTATCATCGTACAGGAGAGAAAAATGGAGAATATCTAAAAGCCAAATCACAGGCTCTGGTAATAACTTACATGTACTTCATTGTATTATAATTTTACGTAGATATTAACTAAACTAGGTCTTAACTAAGCTTTGTACGATTTTTTTTAATAGCATAGGAGGACAAACGGGCAGTCGGAGCCATTTAGTGACTACCGAAACCCATAAACATCTGCAAAAGTAGATGCGTTGCCCTCCTTTAACCCATCCCCCAATGGGCCACCGACTACTCACAAACACGCACGAAACATGACAGTAGCTGCCACTTGACGGCGGTATAAAGTGAGCGAGAGGTACCTCTCCGGTCGTGCCGGCCCAATTCCGCTGCATAGAAAGAGATAGTGTCATGCTTCATGGATGGCACTACCTCTTCCAATGCAGCATGGCACTAGCTCTTCTGAAATCGACGGGGTGATGAGCAGCAAGTTATCAGGATATTGTTCAATAAATTATACGATGTTGAAAAAATTATGTTTATTCCATCCATCCAAATTCAAAAGTGGGCGCGATTCGCAATTTCGCGCCATCTCCCTTTTACGATCATATTTATAACTTTTGCATATCTCTAATGAGTGTCACTCCACACTGCATTCTTTTTCGGTACAGTTCTTTCATCCACCAACGCACTTTTCGGTCATGTGTTTTCTTATGTATAACACTGCGAATAATTAAAAACGCTGCCACTGCTCGTGCACGACTGACCTGCATGTTGAACGACCGAACACTGGAACACTTGCCACGCGCGCCATGCGCGCTTAGTTGATACCAATCGAATATTTGGAGCGCGTTCGACGGAACGCACTCTTGGCGCGGGTGTTCATGGCACGCGCGCCAGGAGCGCATAGTCGATACGCAGCTTAATCCTGGTAGTCAAGATAGTGGCTCCGACTGCTCGTGTTGCCTCCTTATACTATAAAAAAAATATGCGAAAACAATTAGTAACAGAATGCTGCATTGTAGCCGAGTCCACCCGGCCAGCGCCCATCAACATCCGCATACGCACGTGCGTGCACCTTCATCCATTCTCCTGATAATTTCGTCGTCGACGTCATGACGTCATCACTTTCAAAACTGTGTCATGTGAGTGAGAGGTACCTCCGGTTGTACCCGCTAATTTGGCCACAATGGAGCTACCTCATACTAATCAATAGTCGAATGAACAGCTACCTACATATTGCGAGCGATGCATATCGATTTTTACCTAACAGCTGCATATCCCGATATTTAACGGCTCGGCAAATGACACGGGTACATGTTGAGTTTAAATATTAGCTCGCTTCAAATCTATTTCTGTGAAAGCCGGGATTAAAAAATGTAAAAGCGAAAATTGTTTCACAGGCGCGTAGATGCGCTGATATTAGATTTTATAAACTATAAGAGATATTGTTGTAACAGATTGTAAGAGGTAGTGCCACACTGCATGCTTGCATGCAGTCGAATTGGGCCGGCACGACTTTTACTACACTTCGGTATATATAATATTAACATAGCGGTATATTATTAAATTTTATTTGTGATAGTGTCGCGCTAGAAAGAAAAAGGAAAGAAATGAAAAATAAAGATAGATGTTGCAATTACATATCAGTTTGTAGGTATCTTGTTTCAGATGTCATTTGTTATAAACCAGCAAACAATTTAGGATGTTCACATAAAAATTATGGCAAGATATCTAAAGTACTTATATCTTTAATGGCAATTCCCTGAATTAATACAACCTCCGTAGTTAATCCGACGGGGTTTCTAAGATTTTCTCAAATCTTTTGGGGAGCCCTGACACTTCCTACTCTTATCTATACCTGTATTAAAGTCAAGGAGGTTCCAAAGTCTGTACATGGAACATCTTATAAAAAGGTTGCATATGGATAAGTGAGTTCAATAACACGATCCATATCATATCATATAGAAAATCTTTAGCCAGCGTGAAGGTCATACAAATGAATGGAAGAGATTTGGCCTGGGTAAAAACGCGGAGAATATCTAGTAAAAACAAAATCTTTCATTATTAAGAGAGACAAACAAAAACAGAAAAAAAGCAAAAGCCATTTTGTACTCTATTTAATTGCAGTTTTGGCCCCGTCTGAATTATAAAACTTAGTCGCTGAAACCATTACCCTGGCAGAGAGTCTGAAAACGTCTCCAAATTAGTCATATTAAAGGAGCTTGTAAATGTCGGCAGGGACTGTTGAATAAAGTTCCCTGAAATAGAAATGAGACAAAAGATAATGAAATGGTGCCGCTTATTTCTGGTCCGGGAATTACTTGAATGACAAAATATGTCTGTTAGGATTCCGTATCTCTAGGGGAAAAGAATGGAACCCTTATAGGATCACTTTGTTGTCTGTCTGTCCGTCCTTCTGTCTGTCTGAAAGGAGAAATTAAAAAATAACTTTAACTTTATTTATTTTCCAAATAATAATTGGTAACATGCAAAACGAAAATAATATAATAAAAGTATAATCTTTATCTTTAAAAAATTCTTGTGTCACAATGTTAGTTATCATACTCCTTCGAAATGACTAGGCCGATTCTCATGAAATTTTGTGTGCATATCGGGTGGGTTGAGAATTGGCCAACATCTATCTTTCCTCTCGATATTTTTATTTTTTATTTGGGACCGAATGATACGCGGGTGAAGCCGTAGAGCTCAACTAGTACCTATACCTAATATAAAATACAAATTAATTATGTCGTTATAATAGGTTTGCTATTTAATCATAATTATTTTATTATTTCGTTATAGGTTTTATAAACTATTATTGGAAAAATCTTATCAACAAAAATAGGATTATGGAAAATAATACTAATATAAAACAGAAGAGTTTGTTTGTTTGGTTGAACGCGCTAATCTCTGGGACTACTTGGTCCGAATTGAAAAATTCTTTCAGTATTAGTACTGTCCGCCTAACGCGAATACCTATACGGCTATCACTATACCATCATGATCACGAACGTATAGTAGGTACATATACAGGGTTTGTAAAACACCAGCAAGGTCTGAGATATAGATAGCAAGCATCTTTACAAACATTTGTACTACGATTTTTTATAATCTGCAATTTTTTTCATACAGAAATAAATGAATATCGCCCGTGCGTTATAATTGCATCGTATAATTACGTAAGATTCTTACAAATTAAACATACTTAGGTATGTATAATATGTCACCACCTTTCATTAAAAATATTAAAATTAATCTATTGAGTTATTGGCAAAGACAGAAATAATGTTGTTTTTTTTAATTTTAGTTATCTGAGAGCAAGCTGATGTTTTAAAAATAACCCTGTACCTATGTATTGTTTCATACCAAAATATTTAGGCATCTTTCAAGGTTGTGTTCATATAGATTAGTCACGGTTATAAAATCATCTCGTATGTTCTACAATAACCAAGACAAACACTTCTACAAATAATCAATTTATATAATACGAGTACGTCAACAATAGAACCAGACAAATCAATATTAATACCAATTATATCCAAATCAAGCTCGCTCAGATCCTTGCACATGTACAATTCATGAAGTTGAATTAGTTGAACTGGTATAATCAAAGTTGTGAAGACAGGTGACTGCTCTCTGCCAGGTCTTGCAAACAACATTTCATATTAATGCTTTAGCGAACAATGTTGTTACTTGATAACTTTCATAACTAAGATAGATGGCAATTAGGAATAGCTAAGAGTAAAGCAATTTAATGAAACGATAATAGGGAGTTTGACTGCGTAGCTAACTTGTGTGTATGTAGTGACTTAAAACAATGTAATAACGCCAGTAAGAGGTACTGCCACGCTGCAAGCTTGCCAGTAGTCGAATTAGGCCGGGAGGATCCTCTCGCTTACACAATTCTACCCACTGGAAATATTTTTTTGTATACTACCCACCACTAAGTACAACAAGACAAGAACATTGCGCAAGTGTTAATGATTGACTGTGAAATTATAATAATGAGTGAACTTCATTTTTTGTTGTCATGTAAATGACTGTTTTGTCTTTTGAGAAATAAAATATCTTTAAACACAAGTAGTTGGAGGTGGGAGGAGCAAGGAGGGAAGGAGGGCGATGTACTGCTTCTATGCAGATGTCTATGGGCGTCGGTAATCATGAAAATTCATTTGGCATTTTATACTATAAAAAATGTGGTTTTTGTAATAAAAATAAAGATCAGACTAACTGAATTGATTTTTGTGACAGTCGGGTCTATCAATTTTATATGTAAACAAAAAATATTGTTTTTCAGTTGTCACCATTCCAAAGTAGACCATTTCATATGGGCCCGATTCTCTTTATACACTGGTGTCCGTGAAATGGAATAGAATTTTTACTTCGACAAGGGCTTATAGCTACATACAGCATATTTACTTAATACTTTTAAATAAAACAAGACTTCTTCTTTGTATTCATTTACATTTATATGCACGGTATAGTGTAGAGAGATAATGACAATCAGTATTAAAAATGGTAATTTATTAAGTTATCAAAAGCACCGAGGAAGCATCGGAACACTAAACTACATATCATAGCAATTTCATTGCTCTCATAATCGATCATAACACATCTTATTTCACTATAATATGAAGCAGAAATTTAGTCTTAAAATATTAGCTCCATAAAGGCTTATATAAAACGTATGCTATAGCTACATCTCAGCCAAATTGGACCAGAACGACTGTGAATAGAATAGAATAGAAATATTTTAGGACATACATGTACATACACTGTTACACGTTAAAAACTATATAGATGGACATTAAATCTATTGAACGTCTATTACATACATATAAAAAACAAATGCACAATTTATACCTAATACAAAAAAAAAAGAAAACATTAAACATAACAAACAACTGAATATTATCTATGTTAATGGAGGAAAGGAGAGAAAAGGGGGCGACATGTCTGTCTGACGATGATGGGGATATTTATGGTCGTCGGTAGTCACTAAGGGCCGGACTGGAGGCTTTCGCCCCCGGAAATCTATAAAAAAATATTTGGAACTTTATAACTAATATAGTCACAAAATTTAACTTATTTTCTAAACTAAATTCACATGTTTACCGTTCACCACAGCGCCGCTTTGAAGTCTTTATAAAATATCGTAATTTGGGCTGGCAGACTTCACCGTGCGTTCCTTTAATAATCATACTTCATTATAACAACATTAAAAGTCGATTACGATGAGAAAAGTTTGTTTTATCAACGAAATTACTATCTTAAATTATAAAACTTTGTTTACGAAAGTCATTATGGCAAACTTTGGTAGGGTATTTTTAAATCGTGCAAAAAAGCTGGGGGACTTAAAACTTTTCCGGAGTCTTTGTTAATATTGTATGCGGCATTGAAACAATGTGCTCAGGCGATTCCAGGGCTTAAACAAAGTTTCTATCGAAGCTTACCCGTTAAGTTATAAAAAAAGGTCTTTGCTCATACACTAATATGATCGACAGGGGACGTGCAGTATTGCGCCAATGGGTTTTAAGCGCACTTAGAAATGTCCTTTTTATAGTAGAAAGGGGCAAACGAGCAGTCAAAGCAAACGTTACCTACGTACGTATCGTAAAAGCGTGGCACAACGTCTGAAATGTAAAATTTCATTAAAAAATGTGTCAAACGAGTCTGCCTGATGGCTACAAACAATGGAAGGCAGATAATCTTCACATTTAATATAAATTAATTGTGTGCGTTTGTATGTCACTGAACTCCTCCTAAGCAACCGGACCGATTTTGACGAAATTTGTGTGTTGAAGAGGATTTGAAAATGGTTTAGATTCACAAGTCAACCCGCTAGATGTCGGTGCTGTCAGTATATCGAATATGCAATAAAGGGTACGTAAGGCTAAAGTATCTGGTTGACAATTCAGTCACAATATATTTTCCAATAATGACAAGACAACGTCTGTCGGACAGCTACTTGACTTATATAAGTTGACGAATTTGTTTTTGCTAGCAACTGCACAAATTTTGTAAGATACGAACTTCACGTAATACTTTTTCTTTCAGTGCAATAATTTTCTTTTTATTTCTGCTGTAAATTCTGATTTCTTGCAAAAAAGGGTACCCCATAGGTTTTAGGCAATGTGCGTTTGCACGGAAAATATGTGGCAAAATTCCTCAGTACCAGACCTCAATATGCTACTTATGTTTTGATTTTGTATCAGGTTGTTTTACTATACAAGCGGACGTGCAATCATCAATGCAGGTTTTGGTGTTTACCAACGACGTCCATAGACACTGGAAAAATAATTTTCCTTCTAAGGAAAGGTCCTACGGACGACCGAATTAAAAGACCGCGTGAAAAGCGACAGAATAGCTGTCACTTCACGGCGTTGATACGCAAATCAATAGCGATAGGTACCTTCCCGGTCGTACTCAATTTAGCTGCAAAGCAGTATGGTACTACGTCTTACTGAAAAGAACACATTCAAGTAGCTCATAAGACCTCTTCAGGCTCAACAAAATAATTTATTTCATAATTCATGAACAATACGACAGGCCTCACTTAGAGGTTTCAAAAATGCCCGGGCAGTATTTTGATTATAATAATAAGTTTTTCAGTCTTTTGTCTTGTAATTATATTCTATTGTGATGAAAGAAAATTATTT
>LUGF01017514.1:173223-203076 GCA_001625245.1 Calycopis cecrops | reverse complement strand
GACAAGCGCCCTAACAGTAGCATTATTTTCGTTGACGGCAGTTGAAGGCCGTCCTTCACGAAATTCGTCGTGTAAAGAAACTCGACCTCTCTGAAATTCAGCAAACCATCGTCTGACGGTGCTCAAACAAGGTGCTTCTCTCCCAAAAGCATTTTGAAGACGAGCGGCACAGTCTTGCGGAGAGAGAGAACTTTTAAAATCATAAAAAATCATCGCTCTAAAATCTTTTCGACATAATTAAATTTCGTTGCGTACGTAGAACTTTGATGTGTGTTAAAAAACAATTGACAAATGATTTCCCGAAATTTGTTTTTTTTTATTACTAAGAAGGTTGCAACGTTTAAAAATATACAACATTCGACGATATATAACATTCGAAATTAAAATAGTTCTGGTTAGCTAGAAGTGCAAAACTTTTAGTGTGCCCCATGTATAAAAAAACTATTAAAGACCTCATTATGTCTGTGTTTTGTGCGGCTTTCACGTAAAAACTACTGGACGGATTTTGATGAAACTTTTTATTGTATAGGTTTTAGTCCTCGGTAACTTTTGGGCTATAATTTATCAATATATACAATGCTGAAGTCGATATCTCGACTTGAAATACACTATTGTAGGGCAAAATAACGGATAGACAATTGGACCACATAACATTACACGACATGACAACATATTTCCAATTATGACAAGACCGTTGTCTTGTCTTGTCAACTATTCATTCATATTTTTATCGATAAAATATCATATTTTAACTTAGCACTAAAAAATATGGGCAAGGCTATATGTATATATTATAATATATAGATACATATCGGTATGAATAAACTACATATAGGCTTGCCACGTTTGTAATGTTCACGGGTAACCGAGTTGATTGCTTTTATGCGACTATTCACAAGAGTTGAGGTTCCTAGTAAACAGACGGCGAGCTGCACCAACAGCATAGGTAAGAATCTCATAAATACTGTGGTTAATAAAAACCAAGCTAGACTGTTGGTATAAATCATTGCAACACAGTTTCAAACGAAACTGTAACATCTGCTACGAAATATTCAAATACAAATTTATTATAAATATAATATAATAGTTATTTATAATAAAAATATAAAAGTGATCAGGATATGAATGTGACGTCACTGCCGAAAATAGTGATGGTTGGACGCTAAATAACATCACGATACTTACGCTTCCACCACATTCATAATTAAAGTTAATATTGTTAAAATGGACTGTCCAAAATATTTAAGCTGTTGCAGCTATAGAAATTCTCACTAAACTTGTTGAAACACCTGTGACTACCAAATACGCCAAATGCACTATTTAGTACTCTTACTAGTTTACAAACATTTAATAACGCTTGGACCAAAACTATTTACAAACTCGAATTATTATATTCAACCAAACAACAACTTTGTAAGAGGTAACGCCACAATGCATGCTTGCGTGCAGCCGAATTAGGCTCCCACGACCGGGGAGGTCCTCTCGCTTACATGAAACCGGCGTAAAGTGACAGCTGTGCTGTCGCGTTTCGTGCGGTGTGTAAATAGCCGGTGGCCCATAGAGGTGGTAGAAAAATGAAGGGCAGCGCATCTTTATAGCCTCTATGTAGATATCTATGGGCGTCGCTGGGTCATGATGGCTCCGACTGCTCGTTTGATACTGCCATAAAAAATAATGTTATAAACAAACTGAACCCGTTTATTTATTTGCCCTTTATAATACGTAGGAATAAGGATGAAGCAAAAAGTAGTAGATGGAGAAATAGGATTCCGTCTTCTTGTGGTCTATGGTTTTTATCTCTCTGTCACACACATTTGAATTTTGTGTCGTAAATTGATTTCTATATCTTATGCGAATACTCATAACGATAATAGACATTTATCTAATTCGTACCCGTCTACCATACCCGCGACGAGACGCATGGTGGAGCCACGCTGCATGCATGCAGCTGAATTGAGCTGGCATGAGCGGGGAGGTACCACTAGGGTACACGATACCGACGTAAAGTGACAGCTGTGTTACTTGTGTTGCCGATGGCCCATGGAGCCTGGAGGTGAGAGGAGGAAGGCGGGCATCTGTATAACTTCTATGCAGATGTCAATGGGTGTCGGTAGTCATGAAAATGTCTCCGACTGCTTTTTGCCCCCTTGTCCTAAAAAAACAACTTAAGGACGTGAAAACTCGAAGCACGGTTTAATATTTAACCTCAAACGAAGTCAAACGGCAATAGGTCGTAGTCTGATTACGTATTGGTGGCTAACAAGAGCCAAAAATCCGTGAGCTCTTAATTATTAACGCCGAGGAGGCAAGTACTTATCGATTGGGCTCCTTGTTCCGTGGGCGGCATTGAGCGTGCGTTGAACCAACATAGCCAATTTGTATAATTTGATTTATGTTACCGCTTCTACCTGTATATTTAACACTAAATTCTATACGTCTAGAAAAAATATGCGTACCTTCTGTTAAATTTTTTATGTTTTTAGATATGATAAGATTAAGATAGTTACTTTCGGAACTACTTTTGTGTGTTTGTGTATCAGCTGACAATACAGTTATAGTTATGGTGTATAAGGCGCATAAGGTTGGAAATGCCGTAAGGGATCTTTCTAGATAAGTATCATATAGTGCTAACATATTTGATAGTATATAGTGTATTAAATGGCAAAAAATTGTAGGAGCCTTATGTTCTAATGACTACCGACACAATCGTCTGCATGAAGGTTTTACAGAAATAGTGCACACGTACCGCCTTCGCCACACAATTGACGTAAGCGCAATAAAGCGCTATGCGTGAAATGTTTCATACGATTCTGCCCCCGATATGTGAAAAGAGGCATCTAACAAAAAGGTAAAATGGAGAAAATATTTTAAGATTTTTTTCTAACACTTTTTTGTCGTGATTACTCTACATACCCATACCAAATTACAGTTTTATAGTACTTATAGTTTCTGAGTAAAACCGCGGGCAGACATAATACATAATACAAATAATAGAAAAATATAAAAGAGATATATTTAATCAAATATATTATAAATTTCCATCAGTAAGTGACAGTACATTCCATCAACTATAAATAGTATAAAATTATAATATGTGTTGAGATATCATTGGTTGAGATATAATGTTACTAATATTTAATTTCGTATCTTCTAAATCGATTCCATTAATCGCTTCAAACATGGCTTCCAATACAGAATCATTAAACCTATAATTATTTGCTGAGTAATATTTCCGTTAAATTGAATATATTATTTATGGCAGTGCGTGGTTATTAATTGTATTTTATCGCAACGGAGAGCAATGAATAGGCTGATCCTTACGGTGGCTACTTCCTATAAACACTAACACAAACTAAGAACGCTGAATAGTTTGTTTGTTTAAAACTCATCTCTGTACCTACCCGCTACATATTATTAACAAGTGAACCTGCCCAGGTGTTGCTGGTATCTATTCAATAGTTGTATTTTATTCGTGTCTTAAATATAATTTTTTAAGAAGTTCAAAAAAAAAATAGACATTTTTATTTTGGCAGGTTGCCTTATACGTCCTACAACGTCGTTATACCAACCTGAAGGCACAGATATAAAATATGGAGACGATGATAAAAAGACATTATCGAAAAGCTGACGACACAATCATTATTTAAATAAATTGCTCAGTAGGCGTATCTAATTCGATTCTTTGTGAACAAGTCAACCAATTTGAAATGGCGTTCATTTTTCGTGTGTCAGAAAAAAGGACGTATCTGAAATATACTTTGTTCACATCAATACAGTATTTTAGGTCAAGTAAAAAGGTTTCAGTTTTCAGAGAGCGAGGGAGTGATGAATGGTGATCTCGTCCAAGTATGTGCCAACATTGATTTTACGTCGGATTACTTAAAAATCGGGAATATTGGATCGCCGAATCGGTGCAATAGCACTCTCTCTATTATTGCTGATAAATACATTGCAATGTTACATCAGCAATATTATTTATTGTACTCGATTCTTTCTTTCGCTATTTCGCAACCTATGACAAGTTATGTTTTGATTTACGTTATGTAGTATGTATGTTTAAGTTATGTATTTTTTTTTACATTTGGCTCCAAAATAATGAAACATTCATTAAAAAAATTGAAATAGTATTCAGTTATAATTGGAGTTTGTCAACGACAATTTACTATGCTTTTATTGTCTTACGCCATTAAAATATACGTCATATTTTGATCATCTAGAGATCGAAATTCCAATTCAATAAAAAAATACTTTCAACTCTGAATTCAAAAATTGTAATTTAAATCTGGTGCTCTCTTTAGATGGCATGGCGCCTTCGTTACAGTCTGGATGCTACTGCTGATGATTATAATGGACTCGATTCGTGTCATCCCCGTAGTAAATTTATAAATAACGCGTGACTTTAATGGATTATATATACAGGTAATAATAACGCAAAAGGAATGTTTTATTATCCATTATAATAAAAATCCTTAAACATATAGGTAATATAATATTTTGAATATAAAATATGTTCTCCATTCATATTTTATATTGGAGCAGCTCTTCCTGTTCCTTTCAATATGAGATCAACACGGCTGGAGCACAACCGTAACAATTGCAATTCATAATTATTATTAATATTATTAATATCATCATCATCATCATCATCATCATCATCATCATCATCATCATCATCATCATCATCATCATCATCATCATCAACATCATCATCATCATATTGACTATCGTCTGTGTCACACACACTTCTAGTAATAGCTAGGGTGGGCTAAGGGCTTAGTAATTGTTTACAGCCTAGTTTTATTTCTTTTAACTGACCTGCAATTATAGTTTCTAAAAGACATTAAAGCTGCCCATAAGCCGATCCGTCGCTCAAAATTTTCGCTATAAAATGCCTGATTCCTTTTAGTTGAAACATAGAGGTTAATCGTCGATGAAATTGCTCTCAAGCTCTTATTCTTGCCCTCGTAAACTATACGGTTAAAGACATGGCCGATGTCATTAGATACTTCGGTGTCTCTATGGAACCATCTGACTTTATCCGGTTGTTGTCAAGAATCGTCGTATCAAATTGGGTTTGATATTGTGAGTAATTTTATAATTTCAGGTCGCGGAGTTGCTATAGCTATAGAGGATATGTCAGGTCCGGACATTTTGTAGGCTCTCCTGTTGTCTGATGGCAGATTTGCCTATCGATATATTTGGCTCTTGGATATTGAATTTTGTCATACTTAGAAAAATATATACTCTCCACTCCTAGACTGAATGCCAAATGCATTGATAAATGAAATCAAATAAAAACATCTTAATATATTTACCTTCACAACTGTAAATATTAAATTTTAGTTAATAATTTGAGCAATTTTTGGTTAACTGCATTTGATGATGCCTAAAATGGCAGCACCTCTAATTATAAAATAGGTCAAATATACCTAAAATGTGTTAGCTTCGACCGTTACAATTCTGAAAATAAGACTACATTCTCTGCAGAACAGGATTCGGCTTGTCCGTCCTACCTTCCTTGTCCTGTCTGGAACCGAGCTAAGGACCTGGTTCATCCTCCTCTGACCCCATTAGGGACATATATACGAGTTTTCTAAGTCTTAACTCATTTAAAGAACTTGTTAAGGAGCATTAATTGTAACTACATTTATTTTAACTAACCTATATCATATGTATTATGTATACAAAATATTACGCAATTGTTTAATACAAAAAAGCTAGTCAATAATTTGGCACAACATCTAAAGTAGTTCAATGTTTGATTTTATTGAGATTTTAAATGTTAATACTTTCTTTTTTTATTTGTCTATTGTATGGAGACACATTACAATTTTTTATTCTATTATTTTAAGATTTAAATGTAATGTGATTTTATTTGAAATCACCCTTCAATTTCCAATGAATAATAAGTACTTCTCTAATATAGTTGCTTGGAATATATCGCTTTAAAGCGATTCGGTCGCTGAATTTAACATTCATACACACAATTTTTAAGTTATTACTTTTGTTGTGTAATAAAGAATTATTTGTTTATATATTTACGAGCTTTAGCTTAATTATAACAATAATAGATAAACCAAAAAAAGTTATGTTATAAAGTATACGTCGTATAAACAGACGGCAATAAAATGTCATAAATTAAACCAAGTTTGTTGTCCAAAAAGTTGCCTTAGTCACCCAAAAAATTTAATCCTAATAGCTATCAAGGGAAATTGCGCGCTTGCCCTCAAAAATCTACCATGTTCACAATGTTGTTTTTCGTGAACATTTCTTAAATCTTGTTTATTAAAAACAGGTTTTTGAAATGTCTTTGAAGTATAAATGTGTGAGATAATTTGTAGCAAAATAATATATTTTTCTTCAATTTTATTCTCATTCTTTTTTCAAGAGAAAAATTTCATTCAAACAGTAAAATAAATATCTAAAAATTGAATTCAGCGTTAATGAAGTGGAAAGATAGTTCTTGATACTGTTGATGTTTTATATAAATGCTTATAGTTAGTTATTAGTTTAGTTATATGAATATTGGTTAAAAGCAAAAAATGGCATAGACTAGATTACTAGTATTCATAGCCTATCCTATACCTGTTATCTATCCTCTCCCTTTCTAATACACCACAAGAAACTGACAAAATCGCCATAGTGTGGTAGCTGTCACTTTATGGTAGTTTCAAGTGAATGAGACTAACCATGGTCCTTGCGACCTGATTCATCTAGAGCATGCAACTACGCCTTACCAAAGGAAATTCTGGCTGGCTAGCTATTCGAAGATTCACAATTTTAAGTTTTACAAGAAGCGGGTGAACATCTGCGCTCATTATAAAGAGTCTGTCTTTCAGAGTGTAAATGCTTTTATATCATAAGGAGGTACATGAGTGGCCGACGGCCCAGCAATGGCGATGCACATTCTATTCTCCAATATCTTCCCCAAATTGTCATTATCAAATAGTTGATATATATAAGCTACACAATACTTCATAGTGTATGAAATCAATCAATATCAATCACTGCACGCCGTTATTATGTGAGTGAGACCATTGTCCTGCTAACCCTATTCAGCAACAAAGCAGCAATTACTTTTTAAATGATCTCATTCTAAATGCTGATCATGTGCAAAAGTCTTCGCAATTCCACATTTCTTGTATGAAGGTATAATTAAACTGTTTTGTTCAGTACGAGCCACGTGTTTTTGTTTCTATCTGTGCTGCAAACTTCGCAATGGCTTTTAAAACTCCTTCTACTCGACCCACTGCTATAAAACTTTTCATACAATTAGAGTTTTCGTAACAATATAATATTACGATAAAGCCAACTTTGTTAAGAGAATGACGGAGTTAAGGTTGTATTTTTACTCCTCAATTATTAACAAGTTTTACTTAACATTACCTTCACAGGGTTATTTTTAAACCAGCCAGGTCGAGTCTAGTATTGAAAGTTTCTTAGATCTTTTTTCATAAAAATAAACATTAATTACCCGCTTGAAAATTATTCACTCTCTGCCCCTTGCAAAGAGCGGAGCTATATAGGAGGCGACGATTGCAAGTTTGAACATAGACTGACGAATGTCACGACGACGGTAAAAGCTTAGAAAATCGTAACTCTATGGTGTTCATTGTGGTGTATGATTGTTATGAGCAATTAATTCTTAAAAGCTTGCTGATGATAAAAAATAATACTCTGTAAATCTACGATTTGTCCAACAATAATAAATAATGTGCCGAAATCCGCTAGGGCGAAACTAGGGGTCGATAAGTGCGCGGTGACCATTAACGTGCTCTCCGAAGCACGGGGGTGAAACACCACCAACTTCCTGACTGCGGACTGTTACGAAAAATCTAGACTACAAATTGAGAAATCCCAATAACAATTTTACGCACACACACAACAAAGGTCTGTGGTTGAACACGTTTACCACTAAACCATTAGACAGTCAAACAGTCCAACAATATTATTATTAGGTATAGTTATACTTATATATTATAACACGTAATATTGATTCACTCTCTCATGCATAAGGACAATGTAGCGATAATTCTCAATCCAGAATATTTTACTAGTGGTGCCCTGCTAACCGCATAAATTTCGATCCCGTAGGAACATAAAGATGAAATATACTTTACGAAGTTACACAGAAAATTTTATAAGAATTGGTAGAACCCTTTAGGACGATTTCAACTACCAACAAATTTAAGTTACTTCAAATTACGCCAAAACTTATTCTAAGATTTACTGGAATATAAATTAGTAATAGGTGCCGTACTGCATTGCACTTAAATTAGACCGGGAAGTAAAATGTGTTTTTTTTTATAGCATATGAGAAAAAGGAGCAATTAGGTCATCTGATGTAAAGTGATCACCAAAGCCACAGATATACGTAACACCAGATGTCTAACAGATGCGTTGCCGACGTTTGAAAGAGGAATATGCTCTTTTCTTTCGGTTTGTGAGTTCTTGGTGGCCCATTGGGTAAGCCACATGTCTGCATAACATGGAAGTCGTTAGTCATTAAAATACTCCGATAGCACGTTAGACCTCAATGCCGACCTCTATTACTAAAAAAATACTCGTGATGTCTAAGCACCTGGGCACAACAAGAACCTGAATGTAAATAAGTGATTTCCTTATATATTCGAACGGCTTTTAAATGTACACAAGATACGAAAACACCTCTTTCCAAGTTTGTTTATGGGAGATACGTTTGAGTTTCCTTTTGAAGATAAACAGGGTGCTCGGGATGGATTTATTTGTCAATATACACTAGAGCCTTACAGGTATCGACTGCGCGCAGTTTCGAACAGTATTCACCGACGCGTTCTCGTGGCACGGAAAGTTGTGAGTTTTATTTGGCTTTCGATAAAGCCGATTTAACTGCTCTATATTACTTGTGCATTATCTGCAGTAGCTGTTTTAATCAGCCTATTGGTGGACATTGGCTTAACAGGACAACTTATATATAGAGTACTTTTTACTTTACATAAATCTATATATCAGTATAGTATATATAATAAAGTATCTATCTATACAGTATATGTAATAAAACAGTAAAATTTTAGTGTCTGTACATTGAATATATTTACGAAAAACTAATTGGGGGCGATTTTAAAATAGTAACAGAACACTTTTCTATGATTTTTAATTTTTTTGTTTGTCTGTTTGTCCGTTTGTTCGGGCTAATCTCCGAAACTACTGGACGGATTTTAATGAAACTTTACATTAATATAGCTCTCATATCAGAATAACATAATAAGTTAAAATTTTGAATAGTTTTTGAAGTCCGAAAACCACGCAGGCGAAGCCGCGGGCGGAAGCTAGTGTATAATACAGAATTATAAAATACACCCGATAAAATAACTAAAGAAATATATGCAGAAAATGATTTCATATCAAACTGGGATCTCTTATGAGGGACTGGACTATTAAAGAGGATTGCTCAGATATACTATTATTCCGGTCCAGATATTGCAGGTAGATCGCCTCTATTGATCTCACTTAGACGATGGTCCAAGACTTCGTTATCCTAAACGCAGTCATTTGTAAACTGCACCACTTGTGAATTTCAAGCACATATGACGTCATTCCTTGAATCGCTTCGCTATTAGACGATATGAATATATTTGTAAGAAGAAACAATCAATACAATGGTAAATCTAACGATTTCTAGAGACATCCATGTCACTTATACATGACGTTTATTGCGAGAAAAAATCTAGATTACATCTATTGCGATGGCGGTATAAAAGTTTATTCATGACATGACCGTGTCTGATTTATGAGGTACATATTTACAAGAAGCAATTGGATGAGGCTAGCCGTGCGCTTTGGGAAAGGACTACGTGCAATAATGGGCTAACATCGGGTGCAGAGAGAGCTAGAGGTATCTGTTTATAGACAGAATAATTATTAAATAAAACGGTCATACACCAAAAAAGGATAAAGAATATTTATTTTCTGTGCGGTGCAGGTCAATACCGACCCGCCGCGATTGTATGTTACATACACGTTCCGCGAGATAAATATGGGTTATCTAGTACGTACACCGCGTAACGAATACGTGGGGCCGATTGTTTGATACGTAGTAAAAATGATAGAGTGTATTGTAAGTAGCCGCCATTTTTTTTATAGTATAAGGAGGCAAACGAGTCATTTTCATGATTACCGATACCCATAGACATCTGTATATAGGTTATATAGACGCGATGCCCCCCATCTTCCTCCTCACTCCATGGGCATCGGCTATGTACACACCGCATGAAACGCGACAGCACAGCTGTGACTTTACACCAGTATCGTGTAAACGAGAGGCACTTCCCCGGTCGTGGCAATTTGGCTACATGCATGCAAGCAGCTTGGCACTACCTCTTGCTAAAGATAATCTGTGATAGAAATGCGACAGCCCAGATACTTCTCGATATACCGTTTTATATACAATACAGCAATGCAGGATATACTTGTTAATGATTGTTAATTATCTCACTTTGCCGAGTTACTCAAGTTTCCGATATCAACAGTGCTCCTGCTCAAATGATTACAAGGCGACTATTTATTTTAGTAAGTAACTATTAACTGCCACTTTGCTTGATTGGAATACGACGGAAGTTTAAAGTGCTGGCTTTTGCGTTAATCTGCAAATACTTCATTGAATACGTCGACGTTTCAATTAGTTTGTATTGAGTCAAAGTAAAATATAATCCTTACCGAAGATTTAATCGGTTCCAATTAAAGTTTCAGGTAGCTTAGTGCTTAGTTTTATTTTATTATATGAGATCAAACAAGCACTTGGCCATCAATATGTGATTTCAGGTTAAAAAGATACGAAGCGAAGAGGATCTCAGTCATGTCACCCCAATACGGCTCTAATGCAACATGACATCACCTTTTACTAAAAGTGACATTTATTATCGAAAAAATAACTAATATCGAACATCAAATAAATAATATTTATAATCAATTGACAGCGTGATATGGGCATATTGAAAAATTGTGTAGTTACTCTACCGGTTTTAAGACGATAAAATATTTTTAAAGGTACTAGCGAAAACTTATGATAAAATTGCCAAACAAAAAAAGCCAATCGCTGCATACAATTCAACAAACCCAATCAAATCCTCTTCATCGCGAAGTAAAAAAAAAACATTCCATAGCGATGATAATTTTAAATTAACTGCATAAACCCAGTGCCAAACAAAATTAGTCCTCGGAATTTACCGTCCAATTAATCTGCGAGGTGTGTACCTCGGTGTTTCGAACGTTAAACAAGGATCAAACGAAGTGAGGGTAGACACGCCTACTTCTCATTTGTAATTCGCAGCAGTCTCGCGTCGCCGTAGCTTCATGTCATTGGGCTTGTAACCACGGCTACTGTAACACGACCTAAACAGCGAACAAAGGTATAACTATATCTCGCTAGTGCCTTTAATAAATATTTTATAATATAAAAACCTGTAAAATAACTACAACATATTGTGTTATAAACATGATACTCTCTAATAATATGGAGGCTTATGGTTGATTGCAATTTACCGGTCGAGCTGCTGAAGCTCCATCAAGAAAACAAGCAGCTCCAAAAGCACTGAACACGTTTAAAAAAGTCTTTTACAATAAAAGCCTTGACTTGTAAATTAGTTTGCAATTTAAGAGGGCTATCGGTAAAAAGTGCCGAAATTGAGTATTTTGAAGGCAAATTACTCGTAAATGAAAATAATCTGTTAAAGATCAACTTTGTTTCCGCATAGCACAAATATTTTTTAGGATCTATAGTTTATAAATTAAAAATTATTATTATTTACGAAGAAAAAGGTATATTTGGAACTCATGTTTTCGAAAAGACTGATTTTCGAAATGAAATTACGAATATAAGTAGTAGATCGTGGATACCTAAAAAATACCTACTATTAGGAAATATACTGCTATAGGTTTCTTATAGAATAGAAAAGTAAATTGATTTCATTAAACTCGGAAAAAAAAATATTTTTGTAACTTAAATTTTGCCAAAATAAAACATAATTTTTCTCATGATAATAAATATGGAACAACTTCAGAAATTTACTCATTTATTAACAAGATATTCGATTAATAAAACCACAAAAAAAAAATAAACATTACTATGTTAGATTTTATTTAATTAAATTTCAAAGTTACTATTGAATTACGCCATGTAAGTCTTTATAAGCTCACAAATATGTTTATTGTTTAGGTCAATAAAAAATATTTGTGCAATGCGAAACCAAAGTTGATCTTCCATAGATTATTTCCATTTACGAGTAATTTGCCTTAAAAAAACTCAATTTCGGCACTTTTTACCGATAACCCTCTTAATAATTTTTGTTAAGTTTATTGCGGGTCGAAAATTTATCTTGAGTATCTGTTGCATAGAAATTACGTAATTTTATAATAAATACACTTGAATATCATATTCATTTGTGAGTTCGGTAAAAAGGTTTAATATTTAACAAATAATAAAGACTAATAATGATGATAATTATACCTACAGGGCACATCAGTATAGGCAGCTGATAGCACCCGCAGGGTTTTACTGCTTATTCGGTCAGACGCTAGTTCCACACACCATGGATACTAACCAGGACCGATGGCCAATGCATTTCCTGCGAAAGCAAAATAAACATAAATATTAATTACCATTTGAAAGAACAAATCTACTACGGATACCCAAATATTCCTATATTTCTTTTGCCACCAATATTATCAATATAACTATTTGTTAACACTCAATCAATCATTACAAGGAAGCGAATCTGATGGATCACATATTATTAATAGCCACTCTATGAAAAAACCGATACAAGTATACACTTTGACATTTAATAGCAGTTTTATATTTTTACTCGTCACTTGATATATTTTTTTGCGCAGAAACGCAGTAACCAAGGACACAAAACATATGTCCCAGGTACAAAGTTTTCGTTACATCTTGTTGTGTGATCTCCAAGGGCGTTATCCACGCCCTTGTCCTTGACATTAAACACTAGATCTGTTCGTTTAACCCTTGTTATAAAAGTCTAAAATAAAAAGACCGTACGTTAAGATGACCCCTTTACAAACACAGTAAGTAAAACGTTAATTTATCAAAAAAATAAAAAATAGAAGCCTAGTTCAAACGTAATATAAGTTCGGTTGGCGTAGGTTTTTTTTATTCCATATCCCCAGCGGCACACACTGCAGAGGAATAAGCTACAAATCATTAAGGTTTCATTTTATAACCGGTGCTCGGGAGAGGCGATTACAGAGCTTTGTTCCCGCTTCTAGTAATTCCTTTTTATTTTCGAGGGACGGTGACAAAAGAGGCGAATAAAAAATTTAATTTCCACGACGAGCTCCAATTGAGTTTGATATTTTTACGCTCTTAAATTTAATTAGGAGAGGCAAGACTGTTTATCTGACATGAAGAGCCTACAGCGGTTAACAATCAGAATCAAAATCGTTTACTCAAATTTGACTTCATAAATCACTTTTTGAACTTGAGTGGCTTGGTTCAACCCTAGCCTAGTGTATAAACAATTGGTAATTTCTAAATAGCACCAAGAGAAAAACAATAGAGCCTACAGCGGTTAATAAACAAAATTAAAATATTTTACTCTAAATAGGACTTCATATATCAATAAATAATTGTACATAATTATAGTTCCAAGTAGCACCAAGTGAATAAAGTAATAACTAAAATAGAAGTCGAGTGCAGCAGTGTGGCGTATGTCATACGAATCGGTTGCACGACCGAGCGGAAGATAAACACGGTCACTGGAGTTACCTCTGTCGAATTGGGTTTGCTCCTAACGTAATTGGGAAAGTACGGGTGCGAAATTTATTTGTTTAACATATAGTAGGTGGGTGATAGAAGCAGTATTTTATATATAGGTTACACCTTTATATTGTAGTACTGTTGGGACTCATGGGTAAAGTAGGAATACTAGATTACAGCTGAAACAGGTATAATAGAAGTACAGAAGAAACTAGTGAGAATTTTAGATTGATAAAATGATAATCTAATTGAGTACTTGTTGTCAGTAGACTTATTGCTTCTTTAAAATATGGTTGAGTCTTTAAAACAAGGAAAAGATTTAACTGTCCGATTTTCGTAATAATTGTGTCGTTGTCATGGGCATCGATGCTTATTAAATGGATCAAATTTTTCGTTTCCAGAAGTTTACTAAAAATATTAAATTATTTGTTTTTAAACTAACGAAGAGAAAATACTTATTACACAGGGTTATTATAAAACACCAGCAAGCTCTCAAGTATAGATAGCTAGCATCTTCTACAACAACAATTTTTCTCCTACTTTTGACATAACTCAATAAATTAATATTAAATGTTTTTTTAAGTTTTTAATGTACTATGGTGACATTTGTAACTCACGCACGGCTCGCGCATATAGACAGCCCCCACAGCCTTTATTTGTTTATTTATTTAAAGTCGCTTAAACATCTTAAACATTTAGGTAAATCTAACAGCCTTTGTTGAACTTATCCCACGTAATTATACGACGCACTTATAACGTTCTGGCGAAAAAAAAACATATTTATTTTTGTTTGAAAAAATAAAATAGCGAATTATGAAAAATCGTAGAACAAATGTTGCTGTTAATGATGCTAGCTATCTATCTGTATCTGAGCTTGTTGTTTTTTTAAAATAACCCTGTAAAGTGATATATTTAGACAGCGTGGAACTGTTCAGTAGAAGTATATAATAATAACAGATCAACTTGGTGATACCCAAAATTCAGCCGAGTGTATCTGAAATTATATCATTGACGTTATACATGTCAATGCGCTTTCAAATGATCTGTGTAACTGATAAAATAGATTTTTCTACAATGTTTACCACTGAAAGAATCGGTTGGGCCTTTCCATTTCAAACTAGAATAATAAACGATTCTATTTATTTCTGCGTGGCATGAAAAGAAAGCTTTAACTTATTTAGAAAATCGCGTTACACACTTTAAAACAGTTTCGGATTGTCTCGAATTGAGAAAATAGGCTACATAGGACAGAAAATTTCTTTTCTTGTGGATGTCACTGAGTGTTGGTAATGTACGGTTCAAATTGAGACACAGTTTTTACAAATCGGATTAAAATGTAAGTGAATAGACAACAATGTTTATATCATAAATTAGGGGCAAACAAGATATCACAGCTTTTTGAGTCTGCCGATTGATATCAAAAATTAAATTAACCAGACCAGAAGTTATACCTTCCCTACCTTCTTTACCCCACTTTTGTAACACATCATCCGCCTCGCATGAATTGACAACTTTGTCATTGCTTTCTGCATTATGTAAGAAGAGGTGTTTTACCCGCATAACCCGCGTACTTCGATCATTTTTATGGCCTTTGTATATATGATTTTTTTTTATGAAATATTTTTTTATCGAACCAGTATTTTCTGAGATTAGCACGTTCAACCAAACACTTCAGCTCTATAATATTAAAAGTTGACTGGTCAAATACAGTAATATATTATACAATACTTGACCAGCCAAAAGTCATCTTATTCAGTCCTCGTCAATAACTCCGGTCCTAAGCCCAGTGGTATTGTTATATTATTAGCTAAAGTAGTACAAGCCCGCATTTTCTAGGTCATAGCATTACTTTAGTGTATAAACCTTGACACCGGAGGTTGACCCAGAAATCGTTATAATAACAACGTATTTAAAGTAACACGAAGATCCAAGTTTGCGGCCATGTTGTATTAGTTTTATTATAAGTTAAGATCGAATATTGAGTTTTGGTTTTATATTATAAATATAGAGAATATCACCAATATCTATGTATGCTTATATCTGTATTTTTTAGTCTATAGCGAGATGGATTAAATAAAGCATAGTATCATAGCTGCAAGAAGAATTGGGTGGGTACGACCAGTGTATCTCTCGCATTTCTTGCAGTGATAAGCTTCCGATAGAAGAGAGAAATGCGGTAGAAGGTCAACACATCTGCCTAGCCTCTATGTGGATGTTTATGGGCGAAGGTAGCCATTAGAAGTCTAGGTACGAAACGCAATAGCATAGAGCGTAACTCTCCGGCCGTGCTGGTCTAATTGGCTGGCAATATCTCTTGTTTCATTGAGCTCTGAATTAAATATTTGCGGATATGATGGTAAAATATTAACATTTTCCAATTAATAAATTAAGCTTGGTTTGTTAAAGAGTTTGTTAACAATAAATAAGTTGTTCAACAGAATTCGCTGGCCGCCGAAGGGCCGAGCGTCCTCATAATTTAGGAATTAATTTTAATAATGAATCAAGTTATTCGCTTCTGAGATTGTTTTAAGTCTCTTGATATTATGTAACTTTCCCTGTCCCTATTTTTTGTTTTCTTTATAATTAAACACATAAATCAAAAATGAAGCTCCTTTGATTTACGTTGCGTAATAAAGTTGAGTGTACCGTTTTTTGTGTGTATTTTGATATTGTAAAGGAATAAGCAAAAAGATAATAACCATTGATTTCCTTTTAGCAATGCCTTACATCTCGTCCCTTTTTCTCCTAATGCCCTTTTTCATTCCAATATCTCAACCTAACAGGACCTAGTAGGTTCTCAATACTATTAGTTATTAATCATATTAGGATTAACAAAGCACAGAGGCTTTTGTAGTTCTGTTTATAGTATTGCGGACAAAAGAGCAGTCTCAACCATTTAATGACAACAGCCATCCATCCGAATAGAGGTTTGACAGTTGCGTTGCCTCTTTCCTCACTTTCCTTCCATAGGCCATCGGAACTCACATAGGCACGAAACGCGAGAACCGTTACTTAATACCTGTTACAAATATGTAATACCTGTTTCTATTTAATAACTGTTACTGCGCTGATTTCGACCGCAACTCTTACTAAATTTATCTCCTGCCTCTAACTTCAGCCTCTTAACATTAACTACAATATGTTGAACTCGTTAAAACTAATTTTATGAACAAGAGGACTTAATTATATGACGGTATTACATGCCCGTGCAAAGTTTCGTGCCAATTAATTTGAAGATGTTTCTCAATGACTTTACATCTTACGTTTGTATTAGGTTTCAAGACGATTATTAGATTTGAAGTGGTGTGTTAATACCATTTGTACTCGTGTATGAATTTAAGTGGATCTAATTATAGTACCTTAAAATTATATTTGCTTCAATTATATTTCATGTAGTACCTAAAAGGTAATGTTTTTTTTGTAAGGTAATGAAAGTACCTTTTTTGCTCATTTATTTGCACATTAAATACCGAAAGTAGTGGCTATGTCGGCAAAATGGCCGCCTATTCTTTAGTCGACGGTGCCTAAATTTGGCTTGCCATAAGCACTTCAAACTTCGTAGTTTGCTTCTTATGTCATAAAAATTATGATATTCAATCGATTACTTTAAATCCAGAGGATATTACAAATACTTGAATTACTCATTTAATATATTAAATAAATAAGTGCATCGTAAATATTTAAACCTTCTGTGACGTAGTGTACTCGTATTTTTGTAGCGAGGCTGAAATGGTTCGTAATTTCATGGCTCGCGTTCGGTCGATGTAAATTATTAATAGCAAAACCAATGTCACAGCCGTCAGGGGTGGGATATAAATACTTAGGAGCTTTCTGTTGTATATTCTAAACAAATATTTACAACATATTGATTATTGTGCTTATAATATACTATATAATAGTATATAATAACTATATTGTGCTTATAATATGATAGCTAGTCTAGTCGCCCCCCCGAAGATGCTGCCACCTTGTCGTGGTGGGAGGGCTTGCCTTGAGGGCTGCCTCTGTGGTCACCAAGGCTATGCCAGACAGGGCCACCCATAACGGAAAGGCTTGGGTGTAGAGGTCAGAATAAGAGCAGTTCGAATCGGGACCCTCCACACGTCCCTCTGAGTCAGCAGAGGGCGGCGTGGATGGGAATGAGTGGCGGGTCGTATTTGGATATTGTGGCGTGCTTCTTTGGAGTATTGAGGCCAGTGGTCAGGATAGAGCCTGACCCTAAAGTACGATTCCACATCGTACCAGTAATGGCTTCCAAAGAGGAGAAGACTATCCACATCGCCGAGGCCAGCCTGTCGCTGGAGGAATCCTGTTACTTGCAATTATCCGCATCTTGCAGATCCGGGCTCCTATCGTACGTAAATGCATTCCCCTGTAACAACATAAAAAGGTCTAGTCGAGCTTCGAGCCCCAGGCCCAACTAAAAGTGTTTTGGGATTTTTACCATTTCCATTTATTAAGTTGTAGTTTCTCTAGAGTTATAAGGGTACAGGCAAATTAATTCTTTAAATAAATACCCAGTTTTCTATGGCAAGAAGCAGGCATTCTTCGAGAAACCCTAAAAACGTTTATAGATGAATCAGATGAAAATCTCTGCTGATCCAGGCCTGAATTCCGACTTTTTTCCGAATTCTTAAACTAACTACTAAATTTTAATGACATGTTATAGTAGTTAGAGTAGGTATGTTGTGCTTAGTGATTTTTACTTATTAGTGCTTACACACATCATTTCATTGCATAGAAATAAATATATTTTATAACATGTTTCTCAATTTTAGTTTGATAACTTGTTATTTTACAATATAAATTATGGCTGTACGGTAAATGTCTACCAAAAATCAAAACTAACTTTATCTCGACAGGGGACAGACCTCTCATTCGAATTTGAATATAAACATCACATGACACATGTTTCCTGACCCACCATTGAGTAAATAAGTTTACTACGGTTCTGATGGTGAAGAGGGTATTGACTTCGCCTGATTTCATGGAGAAGACTAATATTTAGACATAGATTTTATAATTGTCTAGTGACGATGAATAAAAAAAAATTGATCAGAAGTAAAACAGCATACACGAAACATAACTGTCTATGAGAGGGAGAGAGAAATATAATGTATGCACACTGCTCTTTCTTGCTCCTACAATAACTTATTAAATGTAAGTGTCTATTCCTGTCTTCATTAACTTATATCTTCCTCGCAACTTCCTCTCGCCTCGCCTGATCGCACTTTTCGTAACGCTCTCGTCACGCATTATTAATCCCAAGTCAAGCACGCGTAGAGAAGTTTTATTTCAATAAACGCAACTGACACCAGAATTAAAGTTACGTAAACGTCCGAGTATATGTGAAATTAGGTGAGATACGATACCCGCATCGGGCCGAGCGCAAACTACGGAAGAGCGATAAATATCACCCTGTACAAGCTCAAAATGCAGATTAAGGGCGACAGCACACACGATACTTTTGGGCGATCAGCGATTTTGCGATAACATCGATGCTGCATCACGATTTAGCGACTCTAGCTTTCAGTCGCGGTATCGGAATCGAGCGATTTAGGGTCTGCTCTGATAATCGATACGTAATACTCGCAATCGCTTTGCGATAGAATCACGAGCGTTTTTAGTGTGCGTTGGGGCGCGGCCGGTAGCTGCATTCAGGTTCTAAAAAGCATCTAAATAGCCTTTCGCCATTGTTAAATATATCATGTGTGTGGTGGCTCTAAATCGTACTACAAAGAAACGTAGCATCACAATTTTTATAGTATAAGGGGACAAACGGGCCATCGGGGTCATTTTCATGACTACCGCCACCCAAAGACATCCAGAGCGTCATATAGTTACATATACAGTTCTAATATTATACAATAAAGTAGATCATAATAATATAAAGTTCTATGAAGAAGTTCTATTATTACAAGATAAGGACCTGAAAGCAGTAATATCATTGAATACTTAGAAATATTGTTCTCTTTACAAAGACTCGTTTCTCTTTACGAAGTTAATTTAAAAAAATTAAATGCTCATCATATTTTTTTTTTCATCAACTTAATTTCCTTCTCCCCTAAGTACATAGTCATGAATTTGCTCGCTTCAATATAATTTAGCAGAATATATACATTTATTTTGAAACGTTTTTATTGAAATATTATTAATATTTTCATTAAATCATATAAAAGCTTATGCTTGCGAGTTTGGTACGCCTTTAATGTTTGAAGTACGTATATCAGGTTATATTAAGAAGAGCATTTAGGAAAACGCGCACACGAGACTATTAGATGCGGCGACTGTGCGACTGTCGCTTTTTAGAAGCTGATTGCTGCGACTAAACGCGGGAGCGTACACTTAAAGACGCCAGACGCGGCGACTTAGTCGCTAATGTATGTCAATTATTGTCTAAATGCAACCGCTAGATCGCTATACTGTCGCATGACTGTCGCACGACTGTACTACGACCGATCGCAGAGAGTCGCTAAATCCTGCGACAGCATCGATGTAGTCGCAAAGACGCCGGACGCCCCGTCTGAAAGTCTTGTATGTGCTGTGAACCTTACAGAAGCTTGTACACACTCAGATAATATATTTCTTATATAAGGCAATAAAAATATTTTTGTCTTAAATATCGATCATATAGCAGCTCTTAAATTTTATTTCTAATGCACACAACTTCGACTAAACAGATTTATTGAAGATATTTTTAGACAATAATTTTTGGTATTGAACTTATGATTATACATAAAGTTTTATATTAATGTACAGATGGCCGAGGATTAGACCACGGTTTCGGTTTCCCGCATAGCAAATTGTAGGATTATGAAAGGACCTACAATAATTTGGAGTAATGTCATAGAAATAATTTATATTACCATCTTCATCTCCATCTGAGTAACCCCTCATAGCTATAGGAATAATAATATCTTTGGACAGTGGACATATTATCACACCACGTTAGCCTAGCCCCGTGCTAAGTACCGTAAGGACTTGTGTTTTGGTACTAGACAACAGAAATATATTTAATATGATTTATAAATTTAAGAAATGTTTTTTAAAAAATGTAATATTTTTATTATAGAAATACATAGATCCATGACCTACGCGGGGTTCAAACCCGTGACCCCTGATGCAACATACTCTGCTTATCCGAGCCCTGTACCACTGCGCCAGCCTGGTCGTAGAAGCTATACATAGCCTCTTCTACTATACGCCGAGACAGTGTATATTTCGTACAGGTTACTATATGTTTATTTCCACGGGTGGCTCTTATTATTTTGTGTAAAAAAGCTTATTTTGTAAACGTTTTATTCAATTTTTGAACGAATTATGTGCGAATAAGTTTATGTAAAGGAACTCAGATGATGATAAAATCACCAAAATTTGATCCAATAATACATGTTATTGCTCATTTCCCTACAGCTTCATAAATATTAGATATCAAATACAGATTTCCAACTCATAATGGCCCGTTTTATTCATTTCGACGCTACCTTTGAGAAATTATATCTCATACAAATTGTAAGATGATGAAAGTGAGTCGGCATCTGTTGGCGCGTCTTCTCATTAACCGAAGCTAATTTACAAAGTCTTCGCTCATTATATATTTAATAATGAGTTCATATCACAACAGGGAAAATGTTAGAGCTGTCTTATTACGTGCAAACGAGATTTTAACGCGCGTCTTTAAATTGTGTCTTTTGTTACAGGATAGAGGATGGAAAATGAGAGAGGTGAACAATGACAAAATGTCCCCGCCGCGAGCGATGACCCTACGCGGCGAAGGGGGTCGCGAGCTGTCGGCGGGGCACCGGACCCCCCTGCACCCGCCTTCGACACGTTTTATAAAACACACACTCATCAGGCCGCTACTCCAATACCGAGTCATACTGTACCTCTTAGAGCTACAGACGCGGGTGCGCGCGAACTTAAACCTTTCAAAAAGACCACTAGTCAAATTAAAAGACGTGGACGTCAGATTACGAACTACATTGTGTTACGTTATATCGTTGTTAGTAAATGCTGTAGTGCAATTATTCGTTGTTGCCAAGTGTCGTGTGTGCGTGGCGCGTATACGGTGGAAAGTCTTGTTTCTTTTGTTGAGCATCTTCGAGTGTAGCGAGGCGAGGAGTGATAATGACTTGCACATCGGTGGTATCTTCCCCATGGAGGGGGAGGGGGGCTGGCAGGGCGGGCAGGCGTGCATGCCTGCGGCCGATCTCGCCCTCGCCGACGTGAATGCCCGGTCGGACCTATTATCCGGCTTCAAGCTACTACTACATAGCAACGACAGCAAGGTAAAGTATTTTTTTTGTACGATTTTTTTACTTTGTATCCATTATATTGATTTTTATAACATAGACTGCTGACGAGCACTTACCAGCACTACCAGGGTTTGTTCTTCGAATCTGTTATGCTATAAGCGCTATAAACGTATTTTCATGGGCAGAGTTCCCATCACTCATATCTTCTGTTTCTGGATCATGACGTCACAGCGACAGAACTCGTCGACAACACATTTTCTTTATTACATCTACATATATTTCCCATAGTATATATGCGCAAATGCCCTCAGTTGTCTAAAACTTTGCGCCTTTGCGATCTTGGATAGCTTGGAAAATTTTATAAATGTAGATCAATTTCTTTCACGTGATTAATTATTATCATTTTAAATTACGACTCTAAAGAACATTCACTTAGATTATAAAACGTTATCTCTAGTATTATAAGTATAAATTTCAGGTATCTTTCAACACAAAATCCGTTCTCTGCTCCAATCAACATAATGCGTATCTTAGCCCCTTCCAATGATGTAATCCATTAAGCTTGATAATCCATCATGACCGCTGTAAGCGCTGTGATTAGAAACCGACTCAAACCCAACCACATTTTACACCATACCTTCATAAAATCTAATAGAATCCAAGATTCGGCGTGTTTAATGGCTGAAACTGACTTTGAATCAATTCATGAACGGCTCTTGAAGGAAAATTTCATTCTATTGAATTCTCTGATCCGATGAGATTGAATAAGTAAGCTTATGGAGGGGTTCTTTCACTTCTTTATGGAATAATTTGATTGCAGTAGATAAATAGGGATTCCATATTTTAATAACGTTGGAGTGGAATAAAATTTGATGCAATCTTTATAAGATTTGAATAGTGCCATAGCAGTTTAATCAGGTTAACGTAACTGTGTGAAAATACCTCTTATTTATATCATGCAGTTGTGAAGTGATGGCTATGCTCACTATGCGGAGTATAGCTGTGTAGCTCATTAAAGGAGTGAGGTAAAAAAATACCACGAGCCCATTTATAATTGGTGTAATTGGCGTTCGTGTTTGTTACAGTACCTACAGTTGCACAGTAACAGAAGAGTCACTTAAAGACAGCGATAGATTGTTTTTCCTTGTAGGCAACAAAAATTTAATCTGTAGTGTAAATCGGATAAAACAACATAAATCATATTTAGGGGCATTATGAAATTATGATTTTTTTTATTGTAGAAGCTGATGAGCGACCAGTCCGAGCCTTTAGATAACTACAGACGCCATTATACATACACCAGGTTGAATGTACAAATAGTAGGGGCTCATATGTTTTCATTGCAATTTAGTTTTTATCGAGACAGCTGTCGACTTGCGCCGTTCCAATTTATTTCCTCAATTGTGGAAGTGAGGTAATCTTTTCAGTCGGAGTTGAACTTTAAGTTTTACAAAATAAAATATATATAGATCAAAAACTGTAAAAAAATAATAAATTTTGGATGCTACAAGTTTTTTGTGTCTTTTATCGTTGATATTAACGTGAGATAATAATAATAATATGCTAGTATAGGTATTGAATAATAATATTTTAGCTCCATTTCCATAAAGACACAAATTAATAAATTGAACAAAAAATTCGTCTAGAACCTTAAAGAAAGTACATAAAAACTGTTTTTCAATTTTATACATTTCTGTAATTTAATTTATCTTAAAAAAATATTTCTTATCTCAATGTTTATCATGAGACGAGAGACACGTTGTATCTCATGACTACAAATTGCTTGGTTAGGTAAAAAACACAATCGTTAATTCAATTCCTATTATACACGGAGAAACTCGAATTTGGTTTAGTCGAAAAACGTGATCTGTGAGGTGAAGATAAAATTAATGCTCAAACGGTATAAAAATATTCTGCGTTATTTATTTTTGAGATATTCTAAAGTACCCAAGGGCTTGACAGGGTTAATTAAAAGCCGACAGAGAAAACAAATATTACATAAACTCAGACAAATCTCAAGTTACGATTATAATATTTTTAATTGGGACTGTCAGACATTTAACCCTGTGAATAAACTTTAATACTTTCAACGTTTGACTTGAAAAAATTAAATTACATAAGACTATTATTCTTTATTTGTTTCGATTGGCAGGATAAAAAAAGATATATATTGTGTTAGGCACAATATAGTCTTTTAACTATAAGTTAAAATATATTATCCTGTTATGATACATAAGATATTTTTCCTTCTTTATTTCAAATATTATTCATTGTCTCTGTTATTAAATTAAACACCTAATTTAGACAGCAAGTAATTTATCAGACCAATAATTAAAATGCCCGGGCAATGAGAGTAATGACAAAGCAGGCCATTCTATATAATTATTACTTATTAAATTATATAGATGATGGAATTCAGAATTTCTTTTTGATGACAATTAATAAAAAAAATTCAGTACTTGCTACAGTTCAATGATATAGTCTCGGCTGGCAAGAAGAGCATAAATTGGCGGCATGAAATGACAGCTATTTTATAATTATTATTTCTATAATTAAGGTGAAAAACGAGTTCATACACGTGACGACCAGGCTGGCGCAGTGGCACAGGGCTCGGATACGTAGAACATGTTGCACCAGGGTTCGCGGTTTCGAATCCCGCCTAGGTCATGGATGTTTATCTATGTATTTATACAATAAAAATCTTAAATATATTTTCGTTGTCTAGTACTCGTAACACAAGTTCTTACGGTACTTACCTCGGGGCTAGACTAACTTAGTGTGATAAGTCCACAGATAATATTATTATTGTTATTATTATTATACACTATCCGATAACCAGTTCACAAATGTGGTAAAACCTAAAGCTGTGATAATTTTCCAGTAAAGTGTCACTGGAAAACTATCACATCATTAGGTTTAGACTTTAGCATAGTATTTTCAATAAATCTAAAGGCTTTCTATGTATATAAAAACTAAAAAAATCTCACAAGCGTTTCTAAAGTACAGTTTTGATTTTACAAGCATTGTCGGTTTCATAGCTTATTAAAATGCCAATTAGCTATTCGGTACTTAACTTTTAATAACACCTTAAACGTTCCTAATTATTTTTTTAAAGAGAAACCTGTGTAATTGAAGTTCGTAATTTCTTTGCCCGTTAAGTTCCTAATACGACAAAAGAAACTTTAATAAGAACTAGCGTAACTAACTCTAAAGTCTTGTACTTTTTATGCGCGTAAAATTGCGTCATAAAAAATATTTTTCCTTGTAAATCTTTACACAGAACTTTGTAAAATTGCAACTTGTCTCAAATTACTAAAGAGAATAATAAAGTAGAAATAATTTCGTTGTGAATGAGCCCTTGGGAATGTTCTTTGATACTGATCCAAGTAAGCTGCTTATGGTTTTGCTTCACTGAATACTCAACTTGGTGGCATTGCTTTTAGCCGTTTGATAAGATAATAATTGACTTAAAGGAAACTCTAAGGCGACATTATTATTCGAATCTATTTAAGCATAGCTAGTTATTAAATGGCTTCTTTTACGGAGAATATTTTTAGGTATAGGTATATAGTAGTATATAGTTTTAATTTTTAATTATTTTTATTTATATAGAGCTAATGGTATTTTTTATTAATATTATTTATTTTTTTATTATTTAAACATTTATCTGATTTATTAATTTTCAGTGCGAGCCGGGGCTTGGTGCTAGTGTTATGTACAACTTGCTGTACAATCCGCCACAGAAGTTACTTCTATTAGCCGGCTGCTCTACAGTGTGCACGACTGTAGCGGAGGCCGCCAAGATGTGGAACTTAATGGTCGTAAGTATAATGTAAATGTATCCGTAAGTAATAAGCACTAAATACATCAACTAAGGTAAACAATACCAGTAGTAGTTGATTTTGAATGGGTTAACATTGTATAGCCATGGACCCTTCTCAGTTATTAATGGTTATAATTTATGTACGTATAGTTACTAACTGCGCTCCGCGGCGACCACAAAAGTTCCAATCCCGTGAAAATATCGAGATGAAAATTAGATTTTGGTCAATTCTCAGACCAACCCGATATGCACACAAAATTTCATGACAATCGTTCGAGCCGTATCGGAGGAGTATGATAACTAACATAACATAACAAGAATTTTATATATACTTAAAGAGATAATGGTTGAAAGCAGAATAGTACGAGTATATCAACTAAGTTAACCAACGCCGTGGTAGTGAATGTTGGCTGAGCTTAAGGCTGTAAGGCCACGCACCCTTCTCAGTTATTATTACGGTGTTATTTGAGAGTAAGACGCCTTCTGACTGACTTTAATCCTACTGTGCCGTGGATTTGTTTGAAATTTGGCAAAGATAGAGGTTACAAATTGGAACAACTAAATGAAATACAAAGAGTATTTCATTTAGTTGTTCCAATTTGTAACCTCTCATATAAAAAGAAACATTAAATTCTTTTTTTTTCTCATGTCACGGTGTTTGTATATAAATTGCTCCGAAGTGACTCAAGCTATTATAATGATATTTTCTGTATATATTAGATGGGTTTTAGACTGTATATTTTAACATTTTATTACGTATTTTTCACGGTATCGTATTTTTTATAGCATATGAGGAAAAACGATCAGACGGAGTAATTCTCATGACTACCGACGCCTACTGACATCCGCATAGACGTTATACAGATGAGTTATCCTCTTTCCTCCGCCTTCCTCTATGCAGCAACGAATACTTACCATCGCACGAAACGCGACCGCACATGTTTCACTTTACTTTACTTTCACTATCTTGTAAGAAAGAGATACCTGCCCATTCGTGCTACCTCTTACTACTCCTTTCCTTGGTATACTATACTGTAGGTAGTGTAGTGGAAAGTCCATACTCATAATGAGGGGAACCTCCACGATTGATATATTTTTAATAAAAAAAACATATCGATTCGAATTTAAAAAGAACAAGAACAATTTGAGAATTTTCCCTTTTGACAGAGAAAAATATTTGATTCGAGATGATATTTTAATAGACTGCGAAACAGAATGTCTCTGACGGCAAGATGAAATAGATGTGAATGGAAAATATACCTTAGCTAGGATTTTTATAATTTTATAATTAAAAAGAAATGTATTCGTGATACAACATTAAGTAATAAATGAAATATTTTAATGAATACATCCAAGTTTTTCTCTTAATTCATCCAGCTGGAAAAGAGTAGCTAGGATAGTAATCGCCGCAAAATAGGAGCTACGCCCGAGTAGAAGAGAATACAAGTGCGGCGTTACAGTACTTATGCGGATAAAGACGGGGCACAATCAAATTTACGGTTGACCTCAGTTATCAGCTATCTGTGAATTATGATTGTACTAGCTGCGCCCCGCGGTTTCACCTAGGTAAATTTCGATCCCGTGGCATCCCATAGGAACATTTTTTCATGAATATCGATTCATGAAAATCCTTTCAGCAATTTTTGCGTGAAGGAGTAATAAACAAACAAACATACAAACTTTTATATTTATAATGTTAGTAGGATAAACTAGCATTTGGTTTTTCTATGATTAACTTGCTATTAACTTGCGATAATTGAAAATCCTAATCTATAATTCACGTTCCTTTATTCTGTAATATTTTCCCGCTATATTTAGACAAATTTCTATAGGATTTAAATTTATATATAGAACACTGATCAAGTTGTAATTTTTAGCTCTAAATTGTTGATTGACACAGGGTATTGTTACCAGACACCAGACATCACTGAAGATCCCCATAAATAGAAATATTTCATACCTATATTAAATTTAAAACAACGTTAACAATATTAGCACAATATTATACTTTTATCTACGTTTAAATTAAATGTAAGTAGGACCGTTGCAAAGAGATTTATTAATCAAACATCTGGTCCAAATAGCTGGACCCAGAAACCTACTTTTATTGTAATGTCACAAAAAGACATTTAAAACTTGAAAGCACTTAAAGCCTGCCAAAATTTCATAGTTTACGATCAATTTAATGAAACAATAAAATACGTAGTAGATCTGACATTAAGATAAGGTTATCTGAACCGTAAACAAAATAAAGGCATGGCAGTTTATAAATTGAAGTGAATCTTATCATATCCGACATCTTTAATGAAATTATATAATTTGAAACAATTTGATTGCTGAGTGAAAAGGAACGCTTTAATATTTAAATCACATAACTTTTATATGATTATAGGGTTAAACCCGTGTTAGAAATAATCGTTGTCGTTCAAAAGGTAATTATTATAATTTTATTTTGCATAAAAATATTTTATTTTCATTTCATTTCATAAGTACTAGATTTTAATATGACTTAACATTAATAATGCCTTATTGATAATAACGACACCATTTACGTGCATGTATTAAAATAAAGGAAATACTTCAAGGCCGATTGTTAGGCCTATTGAATAAATAACAAAATTTGTTATCAGTCTAACAATTTCGAAGGAATTTTATAAATTATTACATATATCTGTACCGCTCCCGCCTTTGTGAGTATAAATTATTACAATTTTCAGTCATCTTCAGCTTGGTAATATTGCTTCTATCAAACGAAAGTACTATTGTGTTTGTTTTTAAATAATTTTAAAAATAACGTAGGTAAAGTGCAACGCTTATACACAGATCTTATGTTTGACAATATTTTTAGTATTTGTGTATAAATTTCGTGTGGTGTTTGAAGTTTGTGTGCCTTTTTTAATATGGGCCACACTCCGATCTGATTGAGTCACTATACGACGAAATATCGGGATATAAAATATATTTTACTACCTGCTCGAGGAGAATTTCGAACACACAGTTGCAGTACGAAAATACATATTGATATATCATAAAATTTTATAGTAGGTATATGAAGTATAAATAAACAAACTCGAAATATTTTTTTCGTCCAATTTTTTTTCGGAGAATTCTGTTCAAAGTTATGTAAGTGATCTTTCGTCTTCAATTTCAGAATCGATCAAGGACTAAAACAACTCAAAAAAGCTGTAATGATACAAAAATATCAGGACACGGTGTTTGTGATCATATTTCTCTGAAATGTTTGAAGTATTAGAATTATATTTTCTGTGCATATTCGGTTGATTTTAGAATATATCGTGCAATATCTTTTTACTTTTTATCCAGTATTTTTAACGGGATTGTAACTTAGCGGGTAAAATACTTTGATAACAACAAAGCTCGATCCTTTGGACCTACGGAGAGATGTCGGTTCCCTCTGCACCTTTTACCGTATTTTCAATGGGAAGTGTTCCGAGGAATTGTTCGGCTTAATACCAGCAGCTGAGTTCCATCATAGGACATCGCGACAGAACTCAAAGTTCCACGCCCACCACCTCGATATTCCTAAATGTAGTACTGTGCGGTTTAAACGCCATTTTTTACCGCGTACAACAGTACTTTGGAACCAGCTGCCTCCCTCGGTATTTCCGATCCGATACGACTTAGGGATCTTCAAGAAAAGAGCATTCCTCTTTCTTAAAGGCCGGCAACGTGTCAGCAAGACACGTAGATTTGCGGATGTCTATGGGCGGTGGTAGAAAAAAAAAATTAGCAGAAGCCAGATACTGGCGTTCTCCTCTGCCAAAGGTAAAAATACCAATGGTCGCAGATACACAATGAAAGATTCATAAGCTGGTATAAGGCATTATTTTTGTGTGCGTAATAATGAAGCCGAATAGCATTAGTGTTTAGTGGGCGGCTACCGCACCCTCACCGAATTTGTCAGACTTTTGTGGTACAGGCGGTTGCGTTCGTGGAGTCTCCATTTGGTTAAATACTTAAAGGTTAAATACGAGGAGTAGCTAGAGGTCATATACACTGGT
>LUGF01017514.1:140675-152857 GCA_001625245.1 Calycopis cecrops | reverse complement strand
ACTTGTATTATTTAACAGTAATTCAAGAACCATATAATATAAGGGTTCTATATTATAGTTGTATGCGTTAGTTATTGTGAGAATTATCCAGGCTGTATAAATAAAACTGTTACATTTATATTATTTAACAGTAACATAAGCGCCATATAATATAAGGGTTCTATATTATAGTTGTATTCGTTAGTTATTGTGAGAATTATCCAGGCTGTATAAATAAAACTGCTACATTTGTATTATTTAACAGTAACACAAGCGCCATATAATATATGGGTTCTATATTATAGTTGTATGCGTTAGTTATTGTGAGAATTATCCAGGCTGTATAAATAAAACTGTTACATTTGTATTATTTAACAGTAACACAAGCGCCATATAATATACTGGTTCTATAGTATAGTTGTATGCCTTAGTTTTTGTTGGAATTATCAAGGCTGTATACAGTATTGTTGGTATGAATGGAGGCGCGCGCTTTTCACGCTGGTTTCAATGTAATTAGGGCGCCTCCGGTTTTTCTGCACAAGTGGCTTTGAAGCGGCCACTCCTGTTGTGTTTACAATGACGTCATTCCGAACGCTCTCACTTAGCGTAAAGCTACGAAAATATTTAACAAATGTGGCGCTGTTTTATTATCTGTGTTTATAGTTTTTTGGAATGTAAATGTCGATGTTATAAACATGTGCCCCCTTATTAATAAACATAGAATACCTTTATTCAGGTAATCACCTAGTAATACACTAACATCTGTCAAATTCCATACTTTTTATGCGTTTAATAATATGGAATTTGACAGACGTCAGTTTATTATTAGGTTATTACTTGGATAAAGTTATTCTATGTTTATTAATAACGGGGTGATGTTTTTATCTTTAAATCCTGCCGGTCGGGTCACTTGGTCTCTCAAACTTTAAGTTGTCACTTCACGCCGTGATAATATAATAAAGAAAATAGTATACAGCTTATACGCGAGCCGTATACTACCATCTACTTATATTCTCTCGCCACCTTATTATTAAACATAGAATAACTTTATCCAAGTAATAACCTAGTAATAAACTGACATCTGTCAAACTCCATAATAAAAAACACATAAAAAGTATGGATTTTGACAGACATCAGTTTATTACTAGGTTATTACTTGGATAACGTTATTCTACGTTTATTAATAAGGGAGTAAGAGACTACCTAGGACTCGTGGCAATGCGCGAAAAAAAATATATATCTGTCTACTCTCTAAATATAACATCCAATTCCTATAATCCAATTGTATCAACTTTCTTGTTCTTTGATTCTTATCTTGTTTAGACCCATATATAAAAAACGAACCTATCTCTTCAAATGCATCTTTCTATATATAAATATTATATTGTTTTTCTAGCTATGGAGCTAGGAGTGGCATCTAAATGTGGTCCACAGTTTGCTGAACGTGCTCTATAGCATATAGCTGAGTATTTCATAGGCAAATAAGTTTCACAAAAAAACTTCTCTGATTAAGTGAAATATAAAATGAAAAGAAATAAACTAAAAAAAATAAACTACGAGTTAATAGAAATAGAAAGGAATTTTTCGATGCTACCTCGATAGACCATAAATTAATTAAAAGTTTTTTTTGCAGACTGTCGAAGATCTTGAAGCGCATTGCAAAAAGTCGGGAATCGAAATTGTGACCCGACAGTCTTTTTTATCCGACCCCAGCGACGCGGTGCGTAACCTCAGGCGGCAGGACGCGCGGGTCATCGTAGGCCTCTTCTACGTCGTAGCAGCGCGGCGGGTGCTGTGCGAGGTCTACAAACATCACCTCTACGGGAAATCATATGTTTGGTTTTTTATAGGTAAGTTTTATTTCTAATAAATTTTAAATATCAGTATTAGATTATGAGGAGAACAATGAAATTAATTCGCGTACGATCGTATTTATCACAGGAATAACTTATTGAGTTAATATAACGTAGTGAGAAGATATTAAAGATAATTAATATGTCTTTTGTTAACAAAATATTACAAAGAAGATAATGCCAATGATATACATTTTATTCAGCCTATGTTGTCCTACTGCTGGGCAATATAATACTTAATAATAATGATACATAATGTAAATAAAATAACTCTATAAAAGCATGAAAATGAAATTGTTTATTTAAAATATGTTTGTTTACATAAAACTGGTTTCGTTACAAATGCTTGCTAAGGACTAGAACGTTATGAAGAATATTTTAAGAGCAACGTGCTTACAAAAATCTTTCTTTATTTACCGTTCATTTATCATCTTCCATTTAGGTATTTATTTTGTTCTAAGAAATTTCAATATTTTTTTTAATAAAAATATATTTTGTTGTCTTTCACAAAATTATACGAGTTGTGAATGTCCGTAAATTAAAGTATTGAAACTACGTTACTTGAATTTACCGCCTGTGTGTCATTTTATTGCCCCAAATAGAATGGATATGGTTTGCACCAGATTCCATTTTTGAAAATTGGATCGTATGAAATATAAAAATTTCCAATTTTCAGGTGAATAATATAAAAATTCTGTAACTAGTTGCAATACAATCAAGAGAAATAATATTTTTTTATATTTCATTATATTTTTTATCTTAAAAATAAAAGAAAGTGAAATCTATATAATGATTATCTTTATTCTTATAATAACATAATGATCTTTATTACGATGGACTTTTATTTCGCTCGAGAGACACTTCTTGGTCCCCAGTGGCATATTATAAGTTGATAAGAGCGTCTCGTTTCAATTACTCTCCGAGCTCGCATTCCAACTTTAATATGAAGATTAGTCGCAATACCCCAGTCCATTATATAATAACTAATAGAATTCTCGCCCGCATCCATTCTATTTTAAATTGTATTTCCTATGGCTCCCAATTATTTTTACTTCTCAGCGTCATAGTATAAAGTTAAATATATACATAGCATATAGAACAATATAGAAGAATGTCATTTTTCGCCTTATCTTTAAAATTACGCAACAGATTTTGATGGGTTTTTTTAATAGATAGAGTGATTCGAGAGGAATATTAATAAATATAATAATTTTATTTTTGAAGTCCGAAATACACACGGGCGAAGATGGAGGAGGAAACTAGTTGCCTATAAATTTGCCCTTTATTACAAAAATAATTTAAATATATAAATAACATGTGGCAATATTTGTCAGGGTTAATCTTCAAAGTTAAAAGACTAATTTTAATAAAATTTTGCACGCATATTATGTAAATTAAATCAACTTAAAAAATATAAACTATTATTTACATGTTGAACTATCTAGATAGCAGCAACACCTGGCTTAAGTTTATTAATCTGTAACTTGGCCAGGTCCACTTGTTAATAACATGTAGCTGGTAGTTACAGAGATGAGTTTTAAACAAACAAACTATTCAGCGTAAACTATGTAAGGCTCGGCCTATTCATTGCTCACCGGTGCGATAAAATACAATTAATAACCACGCACTGCCATAAATAATATATTCAAATTATCGGAAATATTACATAACAAATAATTATTATAGTTTTAATGATTCTGGATTGGAAGCCATGTTTGAAGCGATTAATGGAATCGATTTAGAATACCTATACGAAATTAAATATTAATAACATATTATATCTCAACACGTATTCAATATTATTTAATTCAATTTTCAAAATCAATCTCCGTTTTAGACTAAAATTTGTAACGATCTAACCTTTATTTTTACCTTGTTACCTACCTGATTTGATGATCACTGGACTTCTCATATAAATAGAAATATGGCGGGGAAGTGACTTTACTCTGATTTCATTAGGATAAGGTTAAAGGTAAAGAGTAAGGTAATGAGCGTAGCTCTCATGAAGCAGAAAATCGGGGTCGAATCAATCTGGTGGTCGGGGGAAGAATTTGTTAATCATAAATTACTAGCATCAGTTGATGGCGATATTGTCACGTTATCATACATATAAAAGTATACAGTTTATTAAAGGATATTCATCCTTTGGTTTCGTTTCTCTCATATTATTCTACAAAAATCTTGGACCTCCTGTCCTATGCGCGAAAGCGTTTCTCGGTGTCTCGGTCTCGGAGTAAATAGTAAGTACAAAGTAAAAGAACGAAGTAAAGAAAGTAGCGTTTGAATTTTTTATTATTAAAAAAACCACTGAGCGGAATTGCAATTTCAATTCACCAAATATTAAAATCTGGAATAACTTGCTAATAAAAAATAAACTTAAAACGATGACCTCTATTTAGTAGTAGATACTTTTGAATCCACGGTACGCGCAGTTTTACTTTACTATACTACGTAATATGTACCAGACGAGAATGCATTGTGTTTTTTCCTTTCCCAACGCCTTTAAAAAGTTTCACTTGACAACTGTGATAAATTTTCGCGAGTGAAACCGTAGGATACAGCATTATAACATCGCCTACTTAATAAATCAAATATAAGTAATAAGGATAAAGATAAGCATCAAGAACATATAAAATAAAATCTTGAAAAGGTCACACTAATTCGACCTTTAGAATGTTGAACTCTGACATCTAAAGAGTAAAAAAATCGATATACCTCATAATACAGAACGCTATGACCTCAGATCATTGAATCTCGGCTGATGGAAACTCGGAAATTACGTATTGACATTTTTGTTTTTTTTTCTAATATAAAAGAGCAGAAGAGATTGTCTTTTTTTGTATTGAAATTTATTACTTGTTTTTTACGTGATTGGGATTTATTGACTTAATTCACATTTTTTGTATTTATGTTTTTATAAGATCACAGTCAGCGTCCTAGTCAGTGTAGGAGTGTGTGGGGCAAACGAGAAATCGGAGCCATTTTGACTAATATCGACTCCCATAGACATTCACATAGAGGCCACAGATGCACTACCCTCCTTTCTCCTCCTACTACCGGCTACTTACACACCGCACGAAACGCGACAGCACAACTATCACTTTACGTCACGTCGGTCTCGTGTAAGCGAGAGGTACCTCCCCGGTCGTACCGGCCCAATTCGGCCGCATGCAGTGTGGCACTTCCTCTTACTGTATGCGCCCGTTAAGGAATAATTTTAAGGAAGGTTTTTTCATAGTGAAGTACACTATGAAAAAACCTTCCTTAAAAATATTGTAACAAAAATAAAACGATTAACTCACAAAGGCATAATTCATTAATAACATCCAAGAACATCCATATTATATTCGATAATAAAAATCTCATTTTATTATAACGGCGGACCACAGTGACACTTTACGATTATTTACAATCGCCCGGGGATACATCACCTTACACAGAGAACGGTCATCTGCAATACGTTACAGATAATTTTCGTTACTATCTCTACGACACAGTGACGTATATTTATGGATAGCTGCATTGTAGTGAAATTGATCATTAAAAGTATGATAGTCATGTTATAATTTGACAATTTCTTATAACAGTTCGAAGTAAAGAAGTTGGCGGTGCTACGCCCACGTGTGTTCGGGTTTTCTCTCCGGTCGTGTCGGACTAACGTCCCATCGGAATAGGAGAAATAGGGAATAGATGGCCGCAGCTGGGAGGACAATATTAATATTATTATTATTAGGTTCTATATATCCCATTGCAGAAAATGCCATTTCTATATTTCTGTCAAAATACATATAATTAGGGCGGAAATATTTTTTTTAGTATAGGAAGGCAAACGAGCAGTCTGAACGATTTTCATGACCACCTATGCCCATAGACATCCGCATAGATGTTCCATCCCATTTTGTGACAATACACTTACAAGTAGATATACACTTAACGATGATAATACCGTCGCTTTCTTGTGGTTTTGTCCAAGTCCAGGCGGACTTATATAGAGATGTATTATAGAAGGGCAAGGTCTGAGCATAAACTTTGCTTGTTGGGGTTTTAATGGGTTTTAATAGTCAACCTCCTTAAGACGCCACTGCTCAATTTACCCTCTATACCTTAGATAGTAGTATACTTAATCTAAGCTCTATACAATAAAAAAAAGTGTGTTTTGGACCCAACAACTGAAGTAAAACATAATTATTGATTTAATACACAAATTCATTACCGTAGTTACATTGAAATAACAAATCATATGATATTTATTTTTTAAATGCAAAAGTTTCAATTAATCGAATTTTAATTTTGAGTTTGAATGACAACTTCGATTGGCCTCGCTCGATGTGTGATTTTTGTAGTCCTCTCGCCAGCTAACTGCCTTTGAAGTTTTACTTTAAAATCATTTTACTAATGTGGATTATATGTACATATAGTATACGTCATCTGCTTATATGATTCCAATAAAATGCTCTATAAACTGAACATCATATTAAAATTTCCTAAATACTGAAAATAAAATACATGAGGTTCAGCTAGAATACTTTTAAAAATAATAATGATCTCCAGTAAAAGAACTATATAAAGTCCAGTACAAGACAGTATTTTTACGTACATAACAAGGGATTAGATAGAACTCGTTTTTATTGTCTCTAACTAAAGGGATTGGTGATTGTATTACTGAAGGGATTGGGGCGACAATGCGAAACCTTATTCCCAATTCCTTATTATATATTGTACTATTTGGATAAAGGACTGGGTGTTGTAGACACCTGAATAGCGGATCATTATATAATATAATACTTACTATAAAAGTATTTTATCTTTAAAAAGAATAAAGACCGAGTCACAGTTGTGATAATGTTTTTATCAGTAAAGAGCCAGGTATTTATGGATTTTACTACTGTATAATATCTACGAGATTATTCCCATCCAGTAGATTACGCAAGCATATTATGTAAGCAATCATCAATTCAAAAAGTTTAATTAATCAAGCACTAGACTATTTTTATGATACATTTGTTGTTGCCAAGAAAAGTTAAAAATTAAAATTAGATTTCTTTGACTTTAAAGCACACATAGGACAGCAGAATACCTTGATTTCTTATAAGATACCTACTGTTATGAAATAGTTTTTTAATTACATGTGAATAAGTAATTACCATTACCATCTTTCCTGTGTCTATATTGTAGGGCTCATATTCAATGCACTGTATAAATAACAATAGTATTAATCAAGATGAGTTCCTCACATAATCGTTACTCGGATAAGGGAACTAAGAAAATTAATTTCCCAGATCAATTTTGTGTAGGGTTGGACGCTGGTATTTTATCTCAAGTTAGTGGCGTGGCCCAAATCGTAAAGCGTGGAGATACGAGGGTGTAACACCCGCCCCAGATACGCAATAAAGATACCGGGTGATTTGAAAACTAAAAATATAACGTGCTGCCGTATGTGGGGCATCTTTTTTTGGAAGCCTTATTGAGTAGATTGGCTCAATCATCATCATCATCAACATCATCAGAGTTCAAAATCACGCCATAGACAATGACGTGCAATAAAATAAATAAATAAATAAATATCTGTGGATAACAATATAATGATAGCATTTTATCGTCATTGTTAATGGGCTTTAGTTAAGAGTCCCCCAAAGGGTGAAAACGAGACCTTATTACTGAGTACTACCTCTAGTACTACCTTGCACTAAGACTCTACTGTTCGTCTGTCTGTCACCAGATGTCTCATGACATCGTGATACATATGAAATTTTCACAGAGCATGTGTTTCTGTTACTGTAACAAAATAAATACTTTGTAGTAGTACCGTTTTTCATCTTTACCTTTGATAGTTGTAGATGATGATAGTGTCTCAAGCTGATAATGGTTAGAACAGAATACCATTTTTCATCTTTACAGTCATCACCATTATCCAACAGAGACCTCCCTGATAGAGCGCCTTAGGCCACGGCCACACTTTAGCCAAGTCGCCGTACATCGATTAAATAGAAAGCCAACAGATTTTCGTATTTGGATGAAAGTAATATACCTGAAAAGCACACAAGCTTAACATTTTTGTAAAGTACCTGCTAGTACTAACATTACTTGGGTTTAATTTATCTTTACTACCTTTTAAGAGATGGTCCGGGCGCAATTATCTGAAACTTTTATCTCTTTTCTAATTTATTGTTGTGAGTAAAAAGCGCTACCTTCGCCAAAAACCCGACTCAACCAGAAACTAGCGTATTAAACATTCAGTAGCTCAATAATAAATTATTTGCCTGTATCTATAGTATTATTGCTAGTTTATGAAAAATATTTTTTACATAAAATATCACAATGAAATAAAAGCACAAATAAGTAATAAAAAAAATAATAAATAATAACTGTTATAAACTGTACCGAAAACCATTAAAACGCGTCACAACACGTAATAAATACATAATACATAAATAGTAAAAAAAATTTTTATTGTAAAGTCAGTTTTCCGATAATTTTACGTGATTATGTCATAAGAAAATAGTTCACGTGTTGAACGGGCTCATCGGCCGATGGAGTGGAAGGAAGATAAAAGCGTCACAAAGCAATGGATTAGGCCGATCCTGCCTCTCTATCACATGTTCCGCACTATCACTCCACGCGGAACGTGACATTTTTCATGCGTGAAGTCTGCATTAATCGAATTATAAGTCGTTATCGCGTCAAAAAATACGATTGACGAATCATTTCTCTATGCACTAATGACTAAACAAATCATAACAGAAAAATATGTATCAATCAAAGTATATGCCAGAAATGGAATAATCTTCAGACACGGTATGCAACTGTTTAATATTTTGGCCAGCAATATTCGTGAAATGTTTTCGCTGTGAATCTGTTATGTTCGAGAGCTCTACAAATACGCGAACGATCCGGCCAAATATATTGAAACCATCACTAAAATAAACTATGCTGTGCCATTACGATGAACGCAATGATCATTCGAATTAAATACCATAATGACGTGATGCAAGAAATACTGCGTCCGACAACCAAATAAAACCAGAAACTAGTGTAACAAGAGTTACAATACTTTGGTTTGTGTCTGTTTACGGTAACAATTTTAGAAGAGATGTATGGCTAATCTCATTATCATTAATGACTCTATAAAATATAGAAAAATATGTATAGAGGCTAAAATATTTTCATAACTGAAAAAGCATTTGAAATGAAGTGTCCGACACGATAAAGAACATTACTTGCACTGAAGTTTAGATTTACTGTTGGACGTCCAAATAAAAATAGATAATCGTAATAATATTAGGTTATATAATATTTATATATTTACTTCCAGTAATTGTGGCAGTAATTGATGAAAGAATGTTAAAATTGGTCCAGTAGTTTTGAAGTCTATTCGATATTAACAAACAAAAAAGTATTATCTCTTTATAATGTTAATAATACTAATCATGACTGTATATCAATTTTTATACTGCTAATTCTAGAAATTAGAAATTTTCCATACAATTTCATACTTCCATATTTTTATTCGTTTAGAAAGGATTTTACTATTTCATCGCCTGCACACACCATTTCTAAATGTAACTAAAACCTATTTTCATACTATTTCATATACTAAGTCCAGAATTTCTGGACCAGAAATGAATACACATTCTTAGTCCTCACTCAAGTCTCTCTCTCACTTCAAGTCCAGAATGAGAAAGTTCCATATAAACCTCACCCCCTATTTCAACCCCCTAGGGGTTGAACTTTATTACTGCTCACTTACATCATGAAAGCTGCCATAACCTGTGTGAAATTTGAAGTTTCTAAGTACAGTAGTTTCGGCTGCGTGTTAATGTATAAGTTTGCCCTTTATATATAAAAATACTAGCTGCGCTCCGCGGTTTTACCTGCGTAAGTTTCGACCCCGTGGTAATATCAAAAAAAATAAATAAATGTTGGACGATTCTTAGACCTCACCTTATGCTCACAAAATTTCATAAAATTCGGTCAAGCCGTATCGGAAGTAGAGATCATATTGAGGGACGGTTTGATAGGTCATTGTTAAATTCACAGTTAGCTTATTATGAACTTATCATGTAGATAAACTACAAATTTTGAATAAATATATTCCGGTTACTAACAACTCTTATTCGAATATGAAATAAATATTGGAGTGCCTGGAGCATATAAAATCGTAAAACCTCGGACTAGAGTCACAGTGAATGAATTAATATGATCGATGTGGGATATTGTTTTTTAAACTATAAATTGCAATGTTTACCCAAATTTTTTTTGTGCACTTCATTTTTTTTTCCTTTTTTAATCGTTTATTCAGTGCTCCATAATACATAAACAAAAAAATAAAAACAAATAAAAAAAAGTATATAAAATCAAAATAAAATCAACTAACCTATGTATAAACATAAACTTAAAATTTACAGTGTCTGTCTACACAAGTTATCTTTGAAAAATGTTCCTATTTGTCTACTCAGGTACGATTTAACATATGAATAAAAGAAATACTGTTTTATGTGAAAATATATGGTCAAAAATATTTTTTTATAATAATATTATGTTAAAAATCCGGTGTATGCCGAGTGGTATCCCTTTCAGTGCCCCCCTACATTGCGCTTCTGTGCAGATATGCACTGTAAATTTTAAGTTTATGTTTATATATAGGTTAGTTGATATTATTTTGATTTTGTATACTTTTTTTTATCTGTTTTTATTTTTTTGTTTATGTATTGTGGAGCACTGAATAAACGATTAAAAAAAATGGAGTGCATAAAAAATTTTTTGGGTAAACATTGCATTTTATAGTTTAAAAAACAATTTCCCACATCGATCATATTAATTCATTCACTGTAACTCTAGTCCGAGGTGACAACCCCCAGGCACTCCACTAAAGGCGACAGATCAGAAACCTGTTTTATTTACTGTCAACTGTCCATACTTTCTTATAATTATTACTAGCCGCATTGGAAATACTATTTCTATAGTAGTTTTTTTTAATAAGTAGCACTTAAAAAAACTGGCGAAAGAGATGCTTAAGACACAATAAACCTTATATTATGTCTTTTATTTAATCATATTAGAATATATCTTATAGTAAATCATATTTAAGCCGACGAATAACAGAAAAAACCTCGTATTTGCCTCAAAACCTAATATTGATAAAATAACTGAAAATACTTCGATATTAGATTCATATTTACCGAAGTACGAAAATATTCTCAATCAAAATGTAGAGATCAAATAATATATCTGGCGAGCTCGGTATAGCGCTCACGCTGTATACTCCCTCGGGCCACATATAGAGGAGGTAACTGCATGTAGTTACGTCATTCACGGGATAAAGCATTGAGCTTTATCCATCAACTGCTGAAATAGCCAATTACATCAGAGAATTTCATATCAAAAATGAGATTTGAGGGCAAAATATATTTATAGTTTCTTCATACAACACATGAAGTGACGGTTACATGATACGGTATTTTAAAAGAAGATAACATATCAACACATTCTTAATGCTGTCGTGTATTGTGTTTAGTATCAGTTAATTCATCTACTCGTTTGCGACCGTATGAAAAATAAAATTATGATTTAACATTAACTCTTTTGATATTTAGTTGTTTGAGTATGAGAGTATATCTTTTGGAATGTTTCAAAAGTTATTTTATTTGAAATGTATAGATGGATATGTCTCTAGACATTTAACATAATGATCGAATGCATCCCGCGGTTTCTCTCGAGTAAGTTTCGGTTCCGTGAACATGTCGAAATTAAAACTTTGATTCACATACCTAGTACCGATTTTCAGACCAATAATATATTCGCTTAATTCACAAATACATGAATTTTTTCAGCCGTTCCACAGGAGTTGAATTACAAATACTATGACACGAGAATTTTATATAATTACAGTTAATATTGCTTTATTATTATTTTGCTTGTTGTGCTTGTTTTTTTTTATTTTTGTACACAAGGATAGTATTTCAATCTATTCAAATTAATTTGTATAATTATAATCAATACCGGACATGTATATTTATGAATCTTGTACAATTAGAAACCGCCCGAAGTTTCGAATTAAAATTGGCTGTTGTTGTTTATAAACTTTGAGGTATTTGAATATTGTTCCAATTAGTGACTGCCTTTCTGCAAACTTATTAAAATATTAATTTTAGAATTAACAGATTTCGGAAAATATAGATAATAATTTAAGTTAAAGTAGCGCCATTGTTGTCTTCCAGTTAAATATAATAAGACTCGATAATTATTTCAACATAGAAAACGTTAACAACTAAATACTTCGATATTACTTTATAATTAAATTTTAGGTGATAAAGAAGGCTGTATGTCATCTACCGGCTTACATGTCTGAAA
>LUGF01017514.1:115889-131997 GCA_001625245.1 Calycopis cecrops | reverse complement strand
CGGCAACGGCGCAGTGGAAAAACGAAACCACGGTGCCGTCGCCGTGCCGTCGCCGTGCCGGTGCCGTGCCGTTGCCGGGCCGGTGCCGGGCCGGCTAATGGAAAAACGCACAATGGAAACGAAAACATATTGTGGAATAACCTGTTTTTGTAGATTCTTTTCGAGGTTGGATATATTTTCTCTCGAGGTTGGATTATTATTCTCGCTCTGTTCCTACTTTTACTGGGTTAACCTTGTTCACTAATGTGTATAAGTAAATAGTTCATTCATAAAGGCTATTTACTGTTTATTAATACATTTTTAAACATACATATAATAATAGAGGTTAATGTGCAATAACGTGACCTTTGGCGCTCTTTGGGGGAGGCCTATGTCCAGCAGTGGACGTCTTCCGGCTGAAGATGATGATGATGATGTGTAATAAATGTAGATATTGTGTCAAAAATATCTCAAGCCTAAGTGTATAAACATGAAGGATGAATAATTTGTCAATATTATTTTAAATAAAGTGATATTACTTAACTCTTTCTTTATATCTATGAACTCGTCTATCAATAAATCTAATATCAAAGGTGTTAATTTATTAGACATGCAAATTACTGTATGACGACCAGGCTGGCGCAGTGGTATAGGGCTCGGATAAGCGGAACGGTTGCGCCAGGGGTTGCGGGTTCGAATCCCGCCTAGGTCGTGGATGTTTATCTATGTATTATAGTATGTATTTCTATATTACATACAACATAATAAATATATTTCAGCTGTCAAGTACCAGTTACCCAAGGTTTACGATAGCTTACGGTACTTAGCACGGAGTTAGGCTAACGTGGTCTGTAAAGTCCACTGATATTAATATTATTAGATTACTATTATACTGTTTTACCCGTTTATTATATTTTTTATTTAAAAGTAAGTTGTGACCATTTTATGGCAAATATCTTCAAATTTCATGACAGTTGTCTATTTCAATGTTTGTGGCAAACCGAAAAACAACAATACAATATAATGAGGTTAAAATATTAATATCATATTATCTAAGATCTATGAGTAACACATATCTATATACACATACCTACGTGTATGCGTAACACATAATATCTGGCAAACAAAGTTACGCAACTCAGTTAGTACTTAATATAAGGAGAAATCCCATTTGAAACCCACCATACTGTGCCGAATCTCGTTTCCTCGCACTTAAAACTGGGAAACAAAGGAAGGGAGTAAGATTTAAGTAGACGAGTTATGGTCGTAGATAGCAAACCGAATAATTACTTGGAAAAGAAATTATATTACACAATACAATTACCGAGCGCCCGTTGTTTTTGACAACTTTAGGCTTTGTTGATGGCTTTCGGTTGCCAACTCGAGTGGTACAATCAAAAAGTAGGTGTACTTTATACTCGAAATGGTCGAGTTGATAAGTCCTACAATTGTGAAAAAGTATCATATAAGCCTTTTATAAGACTTGCGAGTTCTCAATATCAAATAATCGTCATATTTGAAATTTAAGGCTGTTATAATGAAAAAAGTTAACAAATATTAAGATGATTGTAAATACGGGGCTGTATCTTTCGTTATTATTTCTGCATTTATTGGAGAATTTAGTACCTATAAGGACTTGAATTTTATCTTCATCCTACTAACATTATAAATACGACAGTTTGTATGTTTGTTTGTTTATTACTCCTTCACGCAAAAACTGCTGAACCCGATTTTCATGAAATTAGGCACACACATAGAGTTTTTATCCCGAAAAAATGTTCCTATAGAATGCCGTGGAATGATTTTCTATTTTCCACGGAATTGAAATGTACGCGGGTGAAACCGCGGGGCGCAGCTAGTCTGTCCATGTTTTTCGGAGAAAAAGGTCTTGACAGACATAAAGATGCATAGACGTAAAACAAAGTTTTAGTTTTTTATTTTGCTGTACAGATCTTTAAAGAGCATTCCTTACGAGGAGTTCTCGTATTCAAAGACAAAAAACTTAAATAAAAAAAATTACTTTGCAGAGTGATGGTAAGATACCAAGGGAAATAATGCTATTTGTTATAATTTTTTTTTCTTTAATTTTATTTGTATATTCGGTGATTTTTTTTTAATTAACCGGTTTATTACCCTTTCATATTTGACGGTGCGGGAGTTTCTCGATGTGTATATGATGTACCTGAATTTGATGATAATATGACACGCGACGCCGAATTGACACCGCTGTAAAGTGGACGAGGATACGGCTCTACATACCTATGTGTGTTCTGCGGGAAATGCTGAACAGCAGATCTTGATCGGAGATGTGGGCCAGAACCTTTCCCTACGAGCAGTTGTCTCCGCAATCACGAGTAGCGGACTCGGCATGGTGGGCTTTAGTCTAGCGAAATGTTGATCAGTTCGCTAGACTAAAGCGTTCCAGAGCGGGACAGTCGAGTAAGAGCTGATCGTGCTCACTGTGCATGGCGATACAGAGAGACAGCGCAAGTCTATTGGGCTTATTATATATATAGACTATCACTAACATTATACATATACCTCCCTCAAGTCTAAAGTTCGAGTTATCAGCCCCGCTGGCTGAGTAAATAGGGCCTTTATTAGGCCGTTAGTTATGTAGAATGCTGGACTCTTTTTATGGTATAGGGGGAAAATCGAGCAGTCGGTGGCATTTTCATGACTATCGACGCCCATAGACTTCCGCATAAATTCTATACAGATGCGCTGCCCTACTTTCTCCTCCTATCTCAAAGGACCACAGTCTACTTACAGATCGCACGAAACGTGACAGCACAGCTGTCACTTTATGCCGCTCTCGTGTGAGCGAAAGGTCCTCCCTCTCCTCCTAAAAAAACCTCCCTGGTCGTGCCGGCCCAATTCGGATGTATGCAGGCATGTGGTGTGGCTCTTACTCTTACGTGCCGCATTAAAGCGCAGGGCAAGAAGAGGGAAGAAGCCTTTTCTTCCGCCTTAAAAATAAGAATGTGCAGACATGACAAATATGTTATGGCACGGCGTGCAAACTAAGTAAAAGTCCTAAACTAAATTTCACCGAAATGAAATTTGCGTAAGTAAGACTGCCGCTAATAATGTATTAAAAAGAATCCATAAGGTACGAAATGAAGCTATTTTTTCGAATTGATCGTTTAACTACCCAGAAACAAGGTATTTTATTAGTTTCCACACGTAGACGAGCGGCCCAGCCTCCATAAATATTAGGAGAGATAAAATAAACTGCTGAAAACATTACTAGCATTCAATTGATTTAGCAAAAAAAAACATATATTTTTCCTTAAAGAATATATTTTGTATTTAACCGAATTTGTATATATCATTTTTGTTCAATATATTTACAAAAGGTGATATTATCGTAGTTACTGCATCCTATATTATATAAAATGAGATGACAGGTGCTTTGATGATAAAGTAATGCCTTTATATAATTTAGTTAATTACTTTACCCGGATTATTCTTTATTCTTCTTTTTTCGAGATAGATACTGTAGCTTATATTTGCACAGCCACTTTAACAGCCATTATGACTGCTTAATTGTAGCCAGAAAATATAGTATATGCTATTTCATTTTATACTAGTAATCCTTTATCTATGAAATTACTTTATTTATTTGAAGCGAGAAGAAAGACCTTGCACTGAGCATGATCTCTCTCCCTCAATATTTTTCTTAACTTCTCACTTTTACTAATTTCGTTTCACATTCTCATATTACTAATCGTAAGGACCATTTTAATGATATAGAGATGAAGTTACGTGGAGAAGTGACAGCTGATGATGAAACCACGCACTAGCCGAAAAACAAGTTCACTTTTATTATTATGCGCCCACATTATTATCGTGCATCTAATTTTTTATGTGTACACGAACCAACAAAAAGTGATGTTTTTTTACGAGTTGTTTGTTGTAGTTCAGCAGCATAGTTTTGCGCTGAGCCAGCCAAAACATTCTTTGAGAGTGAAGCAGTTTTTACACACACTCCGCTTATTACCTTTCACTCCTATGAAGTTTGTTTTAAAAATGCATTTTGTATAAATATAAAATAGACGCGAAAATGTTTCAAAGGCTTTTGAGCTTCAGCACACTTTTATTAGCTTGCATTGTTAACAGATAACTATTTACAACTTTGCCAACGTAATATATTACTAAAAATATAAACAACCTATCAAAAACCTATAAAAGCACAAAAGACGGTCGTTTCTTCAGCCATTCCTACTGTTTGTAGACGTGACGATCGCTTCATTGCTACTATTTTTATTATTACATTCCCCTAACGGTACTTAAAAAATACTTTAACCAATGTCTAGCGAAATAGTTTTCTTGTGATTGTGATTTCATGTAACAGTTCATGCATATAGATAAAGTTTAATTTAAATCTATTATCCTGCTGTGTATCGACTAGGAGATGATCTAAGTGGGGTTCTTAGTATATCGTTCGTGTCGTTCGTTCGTTCGTTGTGAATAACTCGCCAGGTTGCAAGTTCTCTTCCATTTGCGGCTTTTAATGAATGAAGTAAAATATTACTCCGCAGTGACACAGTCTCTAATATTCTCTAAAAACTGCCAAATAAAACGAAGATGTATCTGTTTAGTAATTATTGTAAATGAAAAAAAAAACTATTTCTTTTTAACGAATATGTTATTATAACGAGTTTGAATCCATCTTAACCAGTAGGTATGCTTTCTATTGGAAATGAATCCGGCAAAAGTTGTGTCCAGAAGCGCCACCTACCGGGTCCAATTATACTCCCAAACCATCCAGAAATAATTTTATTTGATTATACGTAAACAAATAACCCCACTTTCTCACGAGACAGAATAATATATTTTCTAATGTCAGAAGATATTGATATTTCCATAAATTTGAAAAACAAACGATAAATTCACATAAAAACGTTTCACTCATTTCTCAGAATAAATTCAGAGTAAACAATAAAAAGACATCCTCTCGAAAAACTTGTAATAACATTTATAAAATTGAGAAACAATTTGAGACGTTTTTGATTCACAGCACACGCCAATCAGCGAGCGTGACGTCGAAAGTACTGGAATGAAAACATCCTCGTGAGTAGCGTTCTTATGAAATTGCCTTCAAGTAAATTGAAAACGGGGGCACGATTCCTTTTAACAAGTAATTTTATATTTAATAACCCGCCTTTTTATTCATGTTTTTATAAAGAGGCAAAATAACGTTTTAAATTAATGCTCATCCATGTTACAACGGCATTTTTAATTTATTTAATTTATTAAATTTATTTTTAAACTGAACGTACTCTTGCATATTTCTGCATTGAGGGTGAAAAAGGTATTTCTAATCCGATAAATGTTATTAATTAACTACTTTTAACGACAAGAAATTATAATAGTTATAAAAAGGAGATAGGATAAATAAGTTTTCGATAGTAGAAAACTCTTGCCATTACCAGTTTGCAATAAATCGAAAAATCAGCGTAAATAAATCTTCATGCTTAGTAATCAAGATCGTTCATCCCTCACTTGGTTCTGGTTTCGCGTAATACCGTCTCATCAGAATTGGATGAGGAAATAAGTTACCGTTTTTGCCTTCACATGTTTGACTAAAAGTTTGCGTCAGGTGATTACCGCCGAAGATATTGAACTCATTAGTTTGTATTTGATGATATTTTTTGGAGTGCAAACTTCTTTAGCGGCGTACCACGGAAAAATATTATGAGTTCACTTCAACATACATGCTATACGTAGCTTAGCCGCCATAAGTCAGCCTAGCTTTACTTCCCTGTACTTACATGATATAGCATATGAAAATAGTTTTAGGTTTCACTTTTATGGCTAGATCCAAGACTTTCTTTTAATTATCTATTATATTTAACATTAATAGATAATGTATATTATTATTTATAGATATAATAGATGATTATCTATTTATCTATTATATAATATACTATCTTTTATTAAGTATTTTAATTTCTTTAATACTCTTATATCGCTTACCATAATATCACGATAATATTCTAAATGCGTAAGTTTTAATGTAGTTCTGTTGTCACGCACAAACTACCAAATGGGATTGGATTAGTAATCTATAAATATGGCAAATTTCATTGGAAAAACAAAAATAAAAAAAACTAATGTTTCTTGGGTACCTATATTGAACAGTGAAATCACGATGAAATATATTGAATTATTTTAAGGGAAATAAACAATAAATCAAAAATATTTTGATATTCAGATTCACACATGATGATTGAATAAATTGACTTAAATAATAATAATAACACAAATTTCAATAAAAAATGTATAAAAATAATAATAAAGAATGAATTCAATATAACAGTCACGGAATAGATAAAAGAGATTAACAGTCATCAACAATATAATGTCAATTACTATACCTAATATTACTGGGCAAAGAACAAAATTAGGACATTAATATAATTATTAGTTGTCTTAAATTTTACAATCAGCAAATTACACATCACAGGTATTGAATAAAGCACTTTATACTTTTTAGTAAATTATAATAATATTATGTTTACAAATTAAGTGATATTTTATTTCGCTGAAGAGCCATATTTTTGATTAAATTAATCTTTTCTTTTCCTAAAACAAATAATACTAAACATACATACGATAAAATAAATTGTTAAGACTTGAACATATTTGTGTGTTGAGACCAATTTACTCAGTTCTTTACCGACTCTACGATTACATTTCATTTTGGTGTTAAACGTGTAACACGTAACTGAGCAGGAAAAAGGATCCTAAATCTTTTAAAGCGTGGAGCACGCAAAACGAGGCAATTGAAGCAATAACATGCCTTCGATCAAACAATCTACAGTAGGGTTGCCTCTTTATGACTCATGCTAAAAATAAAATATTAACAAGTACAATTGCTCGTACGGTCTGGGTTTTTACCTGAATACGTCAGGAGGAGGGAAAAGTTTTTCAACTGTTTGTATACATCTATATACTATTTTGATTTCTATATTTGCTACAGTACGAGTCGTCTTATTAACGCGTTTGGTACAGGTTGATACACTAATTGACGTTTGGCAAATTAACGGTGAGAGGGCTTTTACAAAGTAGAAACCATTTCAGATTCAATACCTTTATACTAACTATAGACCGTTACTGGCATTTAAATATAATTACCAACCTTTTTCAACCACATACACTCGACGGCTAAAGGCTGATAAATAATAAATAAATTACATATTTGTTTCTTACAAGGTGGATATTTAAATATAATTTAAATTTATAAGATAATAAATTTATAAAATATTGCCTAAATCCACTTTTAATCTAATTTAATGATTGTATTAGAAGCTTTCATAGCAACATTTTATTTTCACTTGCAACTTAATACTTATTAAACTAATTTTTTCGGACTAAATTTATGCAGTGGAAGTGAAGAGAAGCCCGATACAAATTATAAAATAAATGTGTGTGAGTACCCACGTACGTGAGTACGAGTGTGTGTGCGTGTCATCCGTGCGTGTGTGATGGTATAAATATTATCTTCAATCTCAATAAATCCATGTATGTTGATATAGAAATATCTCTCATGAGTTATCTTGAAGTTCATTACTTGAAGCTCATTCTGGGGCGCGGGGCACGCGATAGATCGCGCATTTGATATCGCATGTAATGCGAAGTTGATATTCTGCATACGTTTGCGTTCACGCGAGATCCCCGCGGGTATTATGTGAGGAATAGGAAAAATGCCACGGAAACCTGAATTTACCCGACTAGGTTGGAAGAAGATTAATATTCTTGAGTATACGTAGATTGAACGAACATTATTCCCTGCTACATGTTTTTTTTATTCAGCCTATCTTGTAGCACCGCTGGGCATAGGCCTCCCCCAACCATCATGCTACATGCTTAACAGCTTAAAACATTTCGTGATATTTTTACTAGGGCACATTAAAATATATTTCTACAAGTTGGATTTTTGTTTTTTTATATTTAATGTTAGGTTTTAAGTATTAATTTACTAGGGTGATCTTCCTGAGTTATTGTGCCATTGGTAATCCAGCAAAGCACTTTCGGTCAGGGCTTCTCATCTGACCAATCAATCTGACAGGGCAGATATTAATTTGTCTAATAATACCATCGTGAAGTAACTGCTATGCTGCTGCGTTTCTTTTATATTTTATATTAATTGTAATTTGGATACAATAGATATACTTTGTAACAAAAATTATGAGCATCTTTTGTTACTGTATATTGTATATTGTACTGTATATTGTATTACTAGCTTGTTACTTCCTTCGTTGTAATCACGCATAAATGCACATAAACTCCTGTTATGAAGATTAACTTTGCCTTAACACATTCTATCGAGAAAAATTAACAGCATAATATCTGTTTTATTCTTCTCTGTACAACTCACGTGGAAAAAAATATCGCTTCAATTATATTTCAAAAGTTAGGTGCGACTTTAGTCTATCTTCCTTTAACATTATATTTCGTTCAATGCTTGAAGAGATATTATCATGAATTTTTTTCAGCTGCCGCCACGATGATGTATTGAGAAGAATCACTTCCAAAAAGATTTTTTTATTTTTTTCCCTTAGCATGATTGTTTGTCATAATATAATAGTTATCACAATATCTAGTAGAAATCAAAATAAAAAAAAATAAATAAACCAAAGTCGCTATCTATGTCTGACTCGAAATATGCTTAAATTTTTAATAATACTTAACGAATTTTAATACGGTTTTTTATTAGATCGTCTGATTCAAGATAGAACCTTATATGCAAATAACATATCATTATATCAATAAATATGTTTCTTATGATGCGGGTGAAACCGCGGGGCGCAACTAGTATTCATAAAGCCCGAATGAAACATTTCTTTATGAAAAGAAAAAATATTTTTGCGAACACGATAAATCTCTCTGAGGCAGAGGACGAGGTATCGATACGGTGGAACTTTTATAGTATTAGGACTTGAAGAGGCAAATGAGTAGTCATAGCCGTGTCTTAAATCCCCGTATATCGTTCCCTTCGTTATCGACTTACAAAATGCACGAGAGGATATTTTGGTTAGTTGGTCATATTGAGCTGCCCTGAAGCATGGCATTATATTATCAAGTACAAAAATTCAATCGATCATTGAAATCTTTGTCTGGCTCATGAACTCATAATTGCACAACTCCCAAAAAAACATTAGTTAGTGTCATCATCATCGTCACGCCCAGAAGACGTCCACTGCTGAACGAAGGCCAAGTCCATGAGCTATAATTGTATAATATTCGAAACTTTGCGCAAGTGTGGTAGTTCCGTTTTTATAGCATACGGGCAGTCGGATTCTGTGATGGCTACATCAATATCTGCACAATTGAATGTCACGAGTTTCTCTTTTTCGAACCAATTGAACGTGCAACGGAGGTCTAAAAGGCGAAAATAAAGTCCAAGTCGGGTTCACGCGCCGAGGATTCCGCACCGTGAAAAAATATGACGACCAATAAAACTTGACAGACCTGCGGTTGCGAACGTATAAATAAATGCATTATGCATGAAACTGACTATATATCTAAAAATTGTTTTATTCGCGATATTACTATAAATTACGAAGTTACGGATTTTTCTCGTCACCTGGATTGCTTTGCGTTATTATAGATCGTCGTGAGGTGAAAGGGTTCCTTGACAAACACACTGACAAGACTGAGAGACACGGAGAAAAACTTTTTTTTTGGGAACGGAACCCTAAAAAATGTATCGTGTTGGCGTGATGCGGGCACTCTGTAAACTTGAGCGGTTTATTTATCTGGAAGACTAAAACTCCCGCCTGTCGCTAGCGCAAACACTCGATTTTATTTCTTTTAACATTGTTTCTAAATAAAAAGCCCATTTTCGAACGATTAAGTTGAATTCTAGATACCTTTTCGATTAATTAAATGGGTTAAGCTTTAGAAATAACTTTGTTTTGAACCCTTAAAAGAAAAGGCGGAACTTTTAAACGATCACTTTGGTGTCAGTCTATCTGTCAGACTGTCTTTCTCAAGAAAACCTTAAGGGACTTTGGTCGTATCAGGGACCTTGATTGATTTTATTATTATTTGCCAAGACGTAAGATAATAAAATGTGGATAAGGGAAAAAATTGAAAAATTTGTAATTTTTACTTAAATCACATCATAAAACCAATACAGATTATTATACAAGAATTCATGTATTTTCTGTTCATCTGTTCTTCATGCCATACAAAATGTGTATATAAGCATGCGTACTTAAGTTCTCATCTTATGCGTTCGTACCTCCCTTGTACGGAGCCCGTATTGTGCAAGCTCTACTAACACTTGGCTTCTTTTTTGTATAAATATGTTAGTTCTAACTACAAGACTACTGCTAATCTGAAATAATGTTTCTATCACGAATCACTGAAAATACATATACCATACATAACTGTTTGAATTATTACGTGTCATATTAAATTGCAATCCACCGGGGCGGCCTTCACAGCGCGAAACTGTACACAATCAAGAGAAATATTATGTGTTAGTATTATATATGTTTTTTATGGAAATCGGAAAAAGAATTTAAAAAAAATGTAGATTAAGGTGGAGCAAAAAAAAATTTAATTGACTTTCTTGTTTTGTCAATCTACAACCAATCAATGAAATTTCAGACTTCTAAACAAATATCTTGAGTTTGGCTGGCGTCTTGAAATATTTTAAATATGCCCCCCCCTCTAGTTGCTGCATTCAGCATCTAAGAAGCGTCTTGACGCCGATCACTACGTCTGTTTCGTGTATGCTGTCGCCCTTATATTATGTTATAAGCAGTTTTATTGAAACCAAATATTTATACAGCATAAAATTATACATACTTACATATTATTATAAAGAAAACAAAAGTCTACTTTTACTGTTACAGTAAAATCTGTAGTAACAGTAAAAGTTACGTACAGGTAAATTATTCGGTGTTTACCTGGTTAGTCAAATATTAGAACCACGATCTATAGTTATCTGTAAGCTAACTAAACTTCGATTTGAGCGTGGTTTATCAACTTTTTTGTTATAAAGCCGATAGTGTTTATAAATATGTAAGTGGTGATGGATTTAAAAGCTTCAATTTTTACTTATAGGAGGAACAATCGAATTCTTTCGATGATTACCGACACTATAGACGTTCGCACAATCTTTACGCAGATGCGTTGTCCTTCTTTTCCTCAACTAGTCCTATAAATCACCATCTTAATCCAAAAAGGACCGAAGACAGAAAACTTCCGTGCGAAAGTACTAAAATAGCAAAGTTAGGATAGATGACGCATTCTTCCATACCCAATCAATTCGTATCCTTCTATTATATTCATGTTATTAAATATATTTTTACCAGTGGACTGTAGCTGTTTGGTAAAAATCTATCCAGCATACTGAAGGTATACAATACTATTGGGTTTCTTTATTATTGCGTAGAAAGTTTTTTAAATTTTAAATATTTCTTTATGCAGGTTGGTATGAAGATAATTGGTTTGAAACGAACCTGGAGCGAGAAGGCATCGACTGCACCGCGGAGCAGATGCGGGAAGCGGCCGAGGGACACCTCACCACTGAGGCTCTCATGTGGAACCAGAACGCGAACCAGACAACCATCTCCGGAATGACTTCTGAAGATTTTCGGTGAGACTTTATTGAGCTGTTTCGCCTACGTGGGTATCAGTAGGTACCAAAGGCGATAGTATAAAATAATCTCTTTGCGTGATCAGGAGTAAAGTTTACGTGTAGGTATACAATAGAAATCTAGAAGAACTAAAATCTTCTTGTCTGTCAATTAAAACATCATCAAAGTGCTTTGTGTAGTAAAGGTTAATTATTCTAGGGTAACATGCTTTTTCAAGAGGCGTGGAGGGGATGAAACTATCCTTTCAGACTGTTTAGGTATTGTAGTTATAAAAATAATTTATTAGTAAAATAATGAAACATATAACAATAGAAAGTTAATTGTAAAGCGTTCTTAAATAAAATAATAAAAAAAATAGTAAGATTATTGTACTACTTACTACTAAATATGATTCTTGTACTTATACTACTACTACTACGATTACATTAAATGTAAATGCAGGTCCTGCATAACAGAAACCATTCACTATAAAAATTGTAAGAATTGTGTATCGTATTATGCCATTTCCCTCCATCTCGATTGTTTTATTTTTAAACTAGATTATATACAATATAAGGAAAACTATTCATGCAACTTTAGGTCCATTCACTCGCTACTGAATAGAGTATTATTTAGACGTGTAAAAGTTGTGACAAGCCCTTTTATTCGTGATCGTGCCACATAAATGTCTTTCGATGTTACTGAATTCACACAAAAGAAATCGTCACATAAATTCGATTTGATTCTCGAGATCTACAACGCGTTTTATTCGGCCTATAGTAATAAAAAACTTTATATATCCGATGAAATCCAATCGAATAAATGCGATGATGTTAAACGCGAAGGTATCTCTTGTTGGATCGAATTTTTATGACGATCTTTACGATTAGGTAATAAACGCATTTATAGTTTATTCTTGCATTACAACTAAGAGGATCCCCGGTGCAATAGTCAGTTCAGGTCGGCAGAGAGTGATTATAAACCATTCAAGTAAAGAAGATACCATTTCATCGGGATTAAAGAAATTGATTTATTAAGTCGACGAAATGCACACATGAAGCGAACTACGCATAAGTTGGTAATGGTTCTTTTTCAATGATGGTATTATCATTTACCATTTTTTTGTGTGTTGCTACATAGGCAACAGAATTACATGATGTGAAAATTTCAACATCCTGTCACGGTTGAAGATATGTATTTCATGAAATAGAGTAATAAAAAATCAATGGTGATTGAAATAAAACTACTTTATTGAATTAAATGGTCGCTTATTTTGAATACATAATTTTCGACGTTTCGGTTACTTTACAGTGAAAATCGTTACGGGTCGAAATGTGTTATCATGTTGTCACAAAGTTATTTTTACTATTTCATTTTATTATTTTACACGTAAATGTTAAAATTGGTGTCTATGGTAGTAATATTGATGATCGAGCGTTTGTATCGTACCCTAAATTGAATAAAAAAAGTTTGATTGATGACCGCTTTACGGCTTTAAAGTTAATTAATAACTAATACAGTGGATTTATTACAGAATGTAGACAGTTTTAGAGCGAAATCGCCTCCATTTATTACTTTGTATTCAAGTATCATCATCGTCAGTTTAAGAGAGGCTTTTGTCAGTGCAGCTCTTTCCATTTGCTTCTTTTCTACACCAAGCTTTTCACATCTCTGTAAGACATAACACTTTTTTTAGCTGCTCTGAATAACATAACATGTATATATTGTCTCGGTCTATCTCTGCTTCGTTGTCCATCTGTCTTTCTTTTATCATGGTCGTATTAAAAATGTCGTGCCTTATCAGGTAGCCAAGTGTAGACACGATTAATAAGTAACCGATGAAAAACAAGATTATTTTATAAAATACAGATAAGGTATATATATGTCCATGTGTGTATAGGTCTATGTAAGTATTCGTATATTTTATGCTACTATATTATATAAACTCTATATATATGTAAATTCAAATTTATTATATATGTCGATTTACTTATTTATCAATGTTTTGCTTAGAAAGTGCACTTATCTCCCCCTCCTTTCTAATCACTGTCTGGACGTCACAGAATATCGGTGTTGGGAATATCCCGGTGTTATTCTCAACTTCCAAGCCGAGTGACGCTCCTATTCGATGCAAAATAGCAAAAAAGTCACATCACTGTGTAAATTTCACCCGTGTTCGCTTTTTTTAATTTTTTTTTTCTTACTTTTAATTCTCATTCTTAGCTTATTAAGTGTATTGTGTATAGAATAAGTGTGTGTATAAAATTTTGCATTGACTAAAGTTCTATCTATCTATAAGAAAAAAATTAACTACTTTAAAGTTAACAAAAATAATAATTTATTCAGAAGTAATTAAAACAAGTTCCACAGCGAACTTTATATAAACGAGCATGCGGTGGAACTTGCTAATTAAAAATATTTTAATTATTAATATAAGAAGATTCTCTTTTTATGATTAACTAAATTAATTGAAAAATGATTTTTTTAAATTCCTTTGCGTATAAAAGTTTGCAAGTTGTTTTTGTTCGTTATCAATAGCAGAATATACCGTGCACTAAGAGTTGTTAATATAAGCATACTTAAAAGAATTAACAGTAAGAGATAGTGCCACACCGCATTGCAGCTGCATTTGGCCGGCACGACCGGGGAGGCACCTCTCGCTCACACAATACAGGCGTAAGGTAATATTTTTGTTGAATAAGGAGGCACATAATCAGTATCCTTTAGTACCCTCCATCAGTTTGTTTTGATATCTACGGACGCCCCTCGATCTGAATGCAGTTACAATGTGACATATCATGTATAATGTATCAGTACAATGTGAGTGAGATATACCTACTTGCTCGTGCCGGCAAATGCAGCTGCAATGCAGCAAAACGCTGTGACACTGTGACCATGCTGTCACCTTCCGTCCATTTTTTAAATTTCCCGTCAATCCTAATGAACGTTAAAGAAGTCTTAAAGTAAAGACAAATTCCTCGACCCTTTTAAAGGTGACCCAATTGCATGTTTTCGGAAGAAAGCGGGGAGAGTCCCCCGCTACGGATTTACATAACCTTAATATGTGCCAGCGAGAACTTTCCGAATCAATTTACGTGTCAACTAAAATAGCTCAAACGGAGCACTCCTCCGTTCACAGAAAGTATTGATTGTAATGTTTCCCTCAACCGCTACACCAGTAAAAATAAATTACGAACGATTTTGGTTCTTCTTTTTTTTAATGGTGTAGGATCCTAGTCAAACGAGCATTCGGAGCTATTTTCATGACGCCCATAGACATCCACATATTCTGCTTTATTATATATTCGCGCCATAATATTCTACTTTTACAGCGTAGACAAACCAGAAAGATATTTTTTTTACTTTAAGGTGGTAAACGAGTAGTCGGAGCCATTTCTATGCCTACCGACGCCCATAGACATCTGCACAGAGGCTATACAGATGCATTGCTCTCTATCATCCTCCCACCTCCATGGGCCACCGACTACTTATACACCGCACGAAACCCTACAGCGCAGCTATCGCCTTACACCTTTGTCGTGTAAGTGAGAGGTCGTGCTGGCCCAATTCGGCTGCATGCATGCATGCAGCGTGGCACTACCTCTTGCTCTTGCTCACATGATACATCAAGTCGATATCGAACCGGGCTGCACAAAAGTAGAAGCGGTGATAACGAGTGGTGGGCCAAGCGCGATAAAATATATGTAATGTAATTATCTATCACTTTCTATCATTAATGTAGGTACTGATGCTGTGTCTTACGCGTTTTCCGGGATTCGCGAGCTTCATGATGGCCCTTAGGGATGTAGGATGAAGATGGGCAATGTATTTCGTTTTACTTTAATATAGCGCACCTGACAGCTCTTTTTCTCCCCCGGGCAATAAAAAAACGTCTTATTTGTATCACACCGTCGTAGTGTATATCGTAAGATCGTAAGTTGCTACAAGTATTAGACAACAAGAATATACCTAATACTTTTTTTAATATGAAATTTTATTTTGTTATTATTTATTAATATTAATAGATAATTCCACAGGCATTAGTGTAGGCGGCCAATGACATCCATTTGGTTATGGTGGTATTTAGTTCATTCTCTTTATATTATAATTATAACATAATAGGAATATATATTACATATTTAATAAGCATTCATGACCTGGATGGAATTTGAGCCCACTAGCTTAGGTATAATGTATGATCATTATGCCTGACTGTTTTCGCACTGATTTAGTGACATAATTGTACTATATCTTAATATATAAAAACCTAGTTTGTCTTGTTTAAACTCTGAAACTACTAAACTGATTTGAATGAAATTTTGCACATATCGGTAATTCTATTCAACTTTTATTAAAGACTATTTTTTTGACATTGCAACGCATGGTCGGCTCAGCTAGTACATAATAGTATGGAGAATAAACGTATCTAATACATAGGTATATATTTGATTCTACAGATCAAGACTGAACGAAGCTCTGAGAGACGCTGGCTACGACATCGACGGTGAGAGGTTTCCAGAAGGCTACCA
>LUGF01017514.1:101120-115498 GCA_001625245.1 Calycopis cecrops | reverse complement strand
AATATATAACATTTCTTAAATTTATAAAACATATTCAATATATTCCGTTGTCTAGTACCCGTAACGCAAGTCCTTACGGTACTTAGCACGGGGCTAGGCTACTCGATGAGATGATTGAGTTTTCTTAGGTACAATATCTCAAAATCAATCTTGAGACAATGAGATGATGACTTTTTTTCGATAATTTTGCCGATAAGTGCTATTCACTTCACTAGTCTTAGATGAAATTCCTTGCGTTTTGAGGCCTAAAAGACCTCAAAAAACATTTAGGTATTATTTCCGGAACCAGAGGTCGGAACCCAGGGCGAAGCTATCAGACCTTCAAACATTTACTGAAAAATATAATACCACATAAAAAAAGTACCTAAACCTGGTCTAGGCAAACTTACGAAGGATAAATGTAACCCTATAAATATGAGGTCGAAACGACCTCAACCGCACCGTCAGAGAGGAAGAGCTTGGGCGGATTAGACCTCAACCGCACCAGTTGAAACTTCTTTACGATTCGTTCCGCAGTGAACGTGTTAAAGAAATACTGTTGAACATGTACATTTAAATAACAACATAAAAATAGTTAAAAAAGTCAAAATAAACTGGAAAAATATAATTTTCACTCAGTCTTTCAACTAATTACCTAAATAAAAAACTGTTGATCTTCTTTATGTTTTTGTGTTAAATCTTTGAAAATGCTCAGTAAATAATTCCGTAATATCTAAGTTAATTCAAATAAATAAGATACAGTCGATTACTATAACTTAATTGTGTCCCTTAAGAATCTAATTACCGTTTCGGTTTCAGAATAACTCATAAATTGTAACAACACATTATATTATTAAACGCTCGATCAATCTTTCAGAAGAGTCTGGGTGTTTAACCAAATTTTAAAAGTTTATTTTTGTCCAAAAGTAGGTACATAATGTCAGAAGCATTCGAGATTTTTCCATAGATTTTATTCTAATAAATACTCAGACAAAGATAAATCATAAAGCTTAATATAGTGGTAAAAATTTTTGCCGCGTTGTACACACTTTGAGATGTAAAATGACCATCTAATTCGCCATCTATTATAATACGTAAGTTCTTATTTTTGTCTTTAATTCTAGCGTTCAACAAAACCATGGAGAAGCTAGAGAAGAGTGGATTGAGTTTGAAAAATTTCACGTACACCAACAAGAAAATTGCCGATGACATTTACGAAGCGATAAATTCGACGTCCTTTCTCGGCGTGTCGGTAAGCAAAAATTATATTACGCTCTCACAATATAGGTCTTACGGAATGTTGTAATAAATCTTCGGAGTAGAGGCGCTGGCGGCGTGGCTCGTGGCCGATCAAGCAAGTTAACGTTTTGACAAGTAGTTCGTAACCGTTCATACAGTTCAGCCATGCTTGTGACTTGCTAGTTTTTAATAATACAGCGGGCAATAAGCAAAGCCATTTATAGAAGATAAAACTTGTTTTTGGGATGCAATTGAAACTGTTGGCCATGGTCATTGATGTTAACTAATACCCGTATAATAAGTATTCACATAATTAGAGATATTCTGATTTAGTAACTGCTAACCTGCTATTTCCTCTAGTAGACCTCATAAATTCCGAAAATATATTTTATCGCATAGAGTTACAAGCAAACAGTTAGAGTATAGTTTGACAAGTGACTACATTCGTACAGGACAAGGACAACATAAGGAACACAATCCAACTTGAATTGCTCCTTCATACCCGTACCTTAAAACAAAAAATAAAAATACCTGTCACGCTTACACGAGATCGGTGTAGTGACAACTTTGTTGTCGCGTTTCTAGTAGTTCGTAAGTAGCCAGTGGCCCATGGAGGTGGGAGGAGAAAGGAGGGCAGCGCATCTGTATAGCTGGCGTATACTGGCGACTGCTCGTTTGCCCCTATATCATAGAAACAAAAATATATAACGAAACTAAACTGAAATTTCTTTTTTTTCAACTTTAGGGCTTAGTAGCGTTCTCGTCGCAAGGTGACAGAATAGCCCTGACGCAGATTGAACAGCTGACGGACAACCACTACGTGAAGCTCGGCTACTACGACACGCAGGCTGACAACCTCACGTGGCTGGACAGGGAGCGATGGGTTGGTAAGTAACTGTACAACTGTGAAATTTCCGCTTATAAACTATAAGCTTTTCCCCACTGCTTCGTTTGCAGTGAAGCCCTTCAATATATCAATAAATAAATATTACCTACATTCTAATAGAATTCCAATATCTGCTACAATAATTTTTTGACTATTCTAATTTTTTTTATTATTATCCTGTCATCTATATATATAAAATTCAAACGTGACATAGCCATCTATCAACGCACAGCCCAAATCACTGGACGGATCAAGCTGAAATTTGGCATCCAAATAGATGTTACGACGTAGGCATCCGCTAAGAAAGGATTTTTAGAAATTCAACCCCTAAAGGGGAGAAATAGGGTGTTGAAGTTTATATGGATTTCTTAGAAACTAAACGCGGGTGAAACCGCGGGGCACAGCTATTTCTAATAATTCTAGGAATACGTGTACAAAGTATCATGATAATCGGTTAAGTGATTTTGGCGTGAAAGTGTGAAACTCACATTCACATTTATAGCATTAGTAGGATGTATTTTATTGGTTTCTCGGGCAATGATTGTACACTCTGAGATCGGACCCGCGTAGCATGCGGTGAAGGTGTCGGGCATGGATTAATATCCAGCAAAACCACGAGGATGCGATTGATCGCCTACACTAATGCATGGTATTATCTAATATGATAATGTCCAAGGCTTTATAGCCCTTTCATCTAAGTGACTGGAATTGGAAAAGACGCCTGATAATAAGACTTTACAGTGGTAAATTGTAATTTTTTTTCTTTTTAATTGTTTACGTATATTAATTTCATTATTACGCATAAAAATTAACGATAACATATCTATACCTATAGTTCCAAATAGCATTATTTTATCTTATTTCATTTTTTTTTTTTATTTTTTACAAAATCAAGAAACTATCACCATCTTTAATGGAAGTGGAGGAACCACGCTGCATGCAAGCGTGTAGCCGAATCGGAATTTTTAATATGTATTGTTCTAAATTACCTTATAGTTGGCACCTTTGTTAGAGATTTACTAGCTACATTTTTAGACATTACTGGAAAATTTCGCTGATGAAAGTAAAAGAAAAGTAAAAGAAATCTAACGTAATAAAAGGAAAAACATCATTAGTCTTTATACAAGATCTAGAAAGTAACTAAGACACCTTGTATCTGTTGTAATATAAATAAACGTCCAAGCGTCCCACATTACATCGGGCTGTCGTAGGACTGAGACCTGTATAATGGATATAAAGGGTACGTGTTGCGTATAATCCGGCCCTGGCACTATAATCCTACCAATTTGAATAGTACGCTGTCTACATTGTTTATCAAACGTTGGCGGTGGTGCTTGCTGTAGCTCCACAATAATCGGATTATAGGCCGAACATGCATTATGCATGTTTCAATCAAGTGAATGTGGTTTAACGTAATTGATTAAATAAACACGAACGCCTACATATAACAAAGTGATGACTAGTATAATCCATTCGTTGTAGCTTAGCGATACCGAATAATGCTATCGTTGTATTTATACAAAATAGCGATATTACGTTCTTAGTAAAAGTGAGCGACATTATTATAGTCTATCGTTATTGCAGGAAGATGATGCCATCTTTTCGTGTTGGGGGGAGCTATATAGGCTATGCCAGATAGGGTTTGGGGGAGCGGCCAGACTATGGGCAGCTCAGCTGGAGGGTCCTCCACTCGTCCTTCAGCAAGTAGCGTTGCTGGCGTGCTCCCTTGGAGTATTGGGATCAGGGGCCAGGATGGGAACCCTGACCGCATTGAACGGTTCCGACGTAGTAGTAGGGACTGTTCAGAGGTAGCCGGACAGTTCCCCAGGAGGAGAAGTCTGGCATTTTCACCTCCAATTATAGCGGAGCAAGGCTTGGTAGGGGCAACCCAAATGTCGAGCCCGACACTACCCAGTTGAGCCACCCTCCTCATCCCGATACCAATAAAAGGGCACAAAACATAATATGATTGGTTAACAATATATTATAACTTTTAGAGACAGACTGTAGGCAAAGCGATAATTATCGTTTAGAAATCTTGTTTTCTGATATTCCATCCTAACCAAAAGGACTACAGCTATGTTTTAAATGTTATAGTAACAAGTCGATTGAATTTAGTAGTCATAACTGTCGTGTTTTGTCAAGTTCCTGTAGGTTTAACTATCTCTATACTAAAGTTTATTTACCGTCGTGTGAGATAATATGATCAATGAGATAGCTTCCAAAGTGCAATATAGTTGCTAGAGTAAGATACAGCACACGCATTTGTCTCTGCGCACACCCTTGTGCACTCTGAAATACTAGCTGAGCCCTGCGGTTTCTTCCACGCGAAATCTATCCCAAAGATACTATTTATTTTTTCGGAATAAATGAACGTTCAGTAATTTTTGCGTTACAGAACTTTATATAAAAAATCGAATTTCGTATATGAATAGGTAGATAGTAAGCAATGTCGTAATTTTAAATTTACGTTGCAATCGTTAATATTCGCTATTCATATAATTCTCCGGGCCATCTGTTCCTTAACTATTCTCTAAACTATAATAAAATTTACGATCAGTTCCATACGAGTTGGAAGTTTTAGTTTCTTATCTTTATCTGTAGTTTAAAAGATATATTAACTTTTTATGGCTTGGCTCGATAAATGTTTTAAACCTTTATTATCTGGTCTTAGTGCGTTTTTTTACCTCGCTTATTATGTTTATTTTAATCTCCTACTCAAGACAAGATATATTTAACTTAGTATAAAACAGAGTCTTGGTATCATTATAATTTAGTTTTAAGTTTATTTTAATTCAGTACTTTATAGCAGAAAAACAAATTAGCAGTTGTCACTGGTCTCCAAATCTGTGAATAATTGATGAAGAAGTGTTCCTTTTTGTGTCTTATAACCTTTCTATAAGAGTCAATAGTATTTAAATAGTTAGGCAAGGCTTTAAAAATGCTGCTAGCTACATGGTAGATAATATAAAACCGTTCAAAGCCAGACAATCCAGAGACAGAGGGAATAGACACACAGACAGACTGATACAGAAATAGATGACCTTAAGGTCAAATGGTATGGTAAAGTATTACATAAACAATAGTTACTGTGTATGATAATATTATTGCGATTGGCGTATGTCCAACAAACAAGAATAGAGAACGCTTACATTCAACAGTTGATATACGTTTACGATGTAATGTAAAAGCACGAATATTACCTTTAGTCTGTTCATTATGAGGTACTCGCTGTGAGTAATTTTTATTACTACGGACTAGTACCGCTATATCTGCCACCTGTAGAAAGTTACCTCGTCAAATATTACATTTCAAATCACAAATGTGTTTCTCAGCTAAGCATTGAACTTGATTTAGAGAAAACCGATTCCTATAGCTATTAGAATAAAATTTACACCAGTGACTGCCTTTGCTTGTGTGCTTCCTGCGTATGATAAATAAAATTTGTAGATTAATTTGATTTATTATTTGCTGGATTGTCAAATCGAGCAAACATATTTGGCTAATAAGTCAGATCAATTTCTCAATTCCATTCAAAGTCCAGAGTCAGTAACTAATGAGCCCCATGCCTTAGCATATACTATGGTACTTGCTGAAGTTCATCTTCTGTCTGATTTCTCCCCAGTCATGGCGTACTGCCTTATTAGAATATGAGAATATAGCATAAAAACCATAAAAATGGAGGGATGTAGAGTCATTTTATCAGCACAAAATTTATTGTACCATCAACCAAATTACCTATACCTAATTTATATTAGGAATTGTTTTATTTCCCAACCGCGAAAATCATCGCCAAACAAGTTAGGAAACTTTAGCTGAATGAACACAAAAGTGTGAGGATTTTGAATCGCGTCGTTACTTGAGATGCAAAATGGATTTTCCAGAACATTCTTTGCAGTTTTACTGGAAACTTTTAGAATATATTGCGGGGGCAAGCGAGCAATTGGATCACTTTATAGTAATTTTCAGGTAAGAAACTATCGAGATATAGTTTGATAGATTAAAAGCAGAACCGTGAAATCAAGCAGGTGTGCATGTAAGAGAAAATGTTAACCCTGACACACTTTTTTTTCATTGGGGAATGAATTAACTCATAGTGCGGGGAGGTTTGAGGGTTATGTGGGGCTTGCAGCGTCTGATTAAAATGAAATACCTACGCCATCAACAGTTTCTCTCAATCGTTTGCGGGTAGGGTCTGGGAATGTAGCAAGTAGCATATAGCCATAACTCTGATACAACTCCCCACTTTTATTGATAAACAACCTTGACACATTCTTAAGAAGTTTGTTTATATTCTCACGAAATATGCGAATCATCCATTAAAATATCTAAAGGTGTTTATCCTCTCCTAAGAATTTGAAACACTGGTGTTCACAAACTTACCAGCGAGCTTTAAACTGTAATTATGTGAATTCCTTCGTGATAAATGACTCATAGTGTATTGACATAACTGAAGTACATATTAATTAAAAGCAATCAATCTTCAGATATTGATATTTTTACATACATTTCGGTTGGAAGCGTGTTGGTGTGACTGACGAATGCCTGCATATCTGGCTTAGATTAAACTTAAATATTTCCCGTCTGCCTTCTTTAAATATTGAAATACTACTAACTTTTCATCTAAGTCTATATTAAAAGTACATATTGATATCCGTGTCTTTTCTCAGCAGATAGGCGATATTTAAGGGCATTATATTATGACCTTTGAAAAACGACCTTGAATCGAAAAATATTGCATTCAGAGCATTAATTACAGGCATTGCGGAGGTGAATCACACGGGGTTACGAGACAGATTTGTGTTTTTGTATATTGATATAAAGTATAAAAAGAAATAAAATAATAAATGGATTTTAGCGATGTAATTATCTTAATCATTGCTTCTTCTTCGTAATTCGGACTTCGTTTGTTTCCGTTTCTTTATTCATTGTACACGCATCACACAAGCGACAGAATCTAAGTTTATGTATATTGTTTAATTGCTTAATTTACCTGGGAAAGGCTAATTTAATAATTTCACGCGTGTAAGCAACGTTTAAAACAAATCATTGAAAAATATGAAACAAGCCATTTATGACTCAAAATCTTGAGTTCATGGTCTTGAAACGAATGTAATTAAGTGCAATATTCATGTAAAATAAAGAGGAATTTAATAACAAAATATAAAATCAAAAAGTTTTTTTTTTTTATGATAGGGCAAACGAGCAGCCGGAGCCATTTTCATCACTACAAACGCCCACAAACATCCGCATAGGGGCTATACAGATGCGCTGCCCTCCTTTGTCCTCCCACCTCCATGGGCCACCGGCTACTTACACACCGCACGAAACGCGACAGCACAGCTGTCGCTTTACGCCAGTCTCGTGTAAGCGAGAGGTACCTCCCCGGTCGTGTCGGCCCAATTCGACTGCACGCAAGCCTGCAGTGTGGCACTACCTCTTATTAAATAAATGATATTATTATAGTACAAGAGCTAAAGTATCAAACAATGATGGTTTGCAACAATAAAGATTGTTGTTTGTAGCGTTTCAATAAAGACGCATCTAAAATGCAGATCGTGCTCATGTAATCCGCTTACAGAATATCAGTGTTATTGTTTGAAGCACCCTTGTTCCGCTGCTTCGTGCGACTACGGAGAAATAACGAACCGACGATTTGGCTTTGCTTATTAAATGAATCATGATATTTTAACTTTTAGTTAGTTCATTTCTTTTTAAGGCACTTTTACGGGATGGACTACATAACAGTGCCACGCTGCATGCATTCGTGTAGCCGAATTGGGCCAGCCCCACCGGGGAGGTACCTCTCGCTTACTCGTTACCTCCGTAAAGCTGTACTGTTGCGTTTCGTGCGTGCATAAGTAGCCGGTGGCATTTGAAAAGGAAGAGGACAAAGGAGGACAATGCATCTGTATAACCTCTATGAGGATGTCTTTGGGCTTTAGTAATCTATAAATGCTCTGGCTAGCGGTTACCCTCTTATACTATAAAAAAATATCAATATTCCTGAGATTTTAAATAATAGTATGTGATTGAATTTAAACATAGCTTAGAATAATAATGGTTTGGCATCCTTATTTTCTCAAAAGATTTACAAAATTGCAAAGAAAACACAATTTAAATATCACGTATTAAGCCAATTCGCATACTACCTAAGTAATTTTGCAGTGTATGTAGGTATGCAAATAAAAATGCTGTAATTATAATTGTAGCTTCTACTATGTTATACAATTGCTCAAAATCTAAAATCATCAAACAGCAAAATCTATTACGCTACTGTATTGCTAAAAATATGCTGATTACACGAAAAAAAATAATTATATAGATAACTTTGTTTTTTATATACTGTTATTATTTGGTATCGATGTACCAAAATCTATTCCCAAAACCATAATTTATTTCGAATTCAAATTCTAACCAAATCCTATCAGTAGTATTGCGTAAGAAATAATAGACATAATTATGTATATATACACATAGTATATAGTAGTATATAGTTTGTATGTACAAATTATGACATTTATAATATTAGTGATGAGATGGGATTAGTATGTCAATTGGATTTTTATCCAGCTGATATGAAAGTAAAAACCCTAAAAAATTGCTGTCTGTCTACTAGGGTCATGTGATTAAAGAGAGTAGATCAAATAAACGAAAAGTAAGTACCCTACAGGTTCGCAACTCAAAAATAAACTAAGAACAGTTAATCGCAGCATATGGGCAACCGTAAATACTTCGGGCCTGGGGTAGCGAATGTTTTTAATTGTTTTCTCCCTTGTTGTTGTACCATTTTGTTTTGGATTTGTTTCTAAAACAAAACGCTGTGGATCTGTCAAAAACAAATGTGGTTTTTTTAAATTGGGTGAGCCTTCCTTCGTCAATTACAATAAATATCGTATATAAACGAAAAGGCGGGAAAGTCTGTGGCCCAGCTTTGTAAATTTCTGTAAATAACAGTAAGCAATCAATGTCTATAGAAATAAGGTGCTTATATAATGTAACAGCAATAGAATTTGCAAATGAGTTGTCGTTATGTATCAATGGTTCCTACACCTTTGTTACTGCAAATTTCTTGAAAGTCTATAGCTTTTGTTATTATAGGGGTGCAAATGAGAAAGATGCAAACCGTGCCGGACAAGTATCACTGGGAATAAAAGAGAATATCACGATGATGATTACTTATTTTTTTTAATAACGAATGAAATGCTTTAGAATATAGCTTTATCGAATAAATATGAATGCATATCAGGCACCTAGCTTTAGGACCTCTTTTCCGCAGATGGGAGAGATGCATAGCAATATTTTTTTTACAGTAGCTAACAAACTACTATTACTATTAGTATCGTGCAGCGGTGGGATCAGCGCTTTTTATTTTCACCCGCTAAAGCAGTCAGGTAACAGGTTCAAAAAGGATGCTTAAAACCCTTATAAATCAAACCTTGTCAGTGAAAGCAAAAAATCTCCATAAGAATTTTAACATCAGAAAATAAAATAAAGCGTTTAAATTGACTTCATAAAATAATTCGTTAAAGAATACAAAGATTACGACGAAACAAAAAGAAATTAAAACTCCTTAGCGACTTGAACCCAAAAACATAAAGAAGCTCATAATAAGTATCTTTTTCATCCCATTAACAGCACTTAGAGAGCGCCATCTAACTACGTAACTTTTAAAGTAAGGCATGCTTGACAAGGGTATCCATTATTATCTTAAGTCAAAGTTTCTTCAAGTTTATGAAAATCAAAAAGTACGCGGTAACTAATTTGAATTCTTGCTGTATAATAGTAATACAGTATGTTTCTTGATTTATTCAAGAATGTCTTTTTATTTTTTCAAGTTTTCTCTTTAGCAAACTCCAAATGAACACGGCAGACAATAGTAGTAATTTTTAACCTCTGTACATTTTGTGTTATACAAATTTTGTTATTTGGTAGGTATTTGAGCATGGGATTATTTTTTTATGCATAGGATTATGTTTAGAATATGTATATACCTATATTTCGATGGCATGTCTCTTTAACCAAATCAGCTAAGTCACAGTTATCCTTACTTTGTGATAGCAGATAAATCCAAATTATTTGTTACACTAATTAGTAATGTTACCCCAACTTAGATGGGGCTTGTAAATATGAATTGCAAAGATGCCCAAATACCACCAAGGACGGCCCAGGACAGAATGACCAGGCGACGCCGCATTAGGAGAACCGACCACAACTAGATGGGATAAAGGCTAGGAAGAAGAAGACTAATTAGTAATGTTGTTTTTATAATTTCATTATGAATGTTTCTAGTCCAATAGGGAATATGCATATGATTCAAATAATGATATTTTTTTTTATACGTAAAGTCTGTTCATGTAGATGTATGCACGTATTAATATTTTTTTTATAATTTTGTTTTGAATTAGAAAATAATTATTGAAAAGTGCAAAAAATGTGCGGGAAAATTAAATTAGGTGAAACGCAATGCTATTGGTCGGAACGAAATGTGACGTGTCAATTCATAGAAAAGTCTTTCGGTATTTGACATAGATAATACATAAATGTCACTGTCTTGTCGCACGCCAAAACACTGCAGCTACTCTGTGATGTTATATGTTACTTATTTTGTGATAATCTATCACTGAAAGATTTTTATAATGTAAACATAAATAAACAAAACAAAATCTATGACCTAGGTCGCCAGCCTGATTGTCAAATTCTGATTGAAAAATAAATTGTGACGTCAAAATGCGAGGCAAATTGCAGTCGTTTAAAAAGCTGTAATCAGCCTACTACTTTGAAAAAAATTTTTTTTAACCTAATATTGTTATTTCAGTGCAGATTTTTTTTTACATTGATGTAATGATGTAAATTATCATTTAAAAATATAAAAAAAATATATGCATATTCCCTATTTGTGTAATTCCAGTAAATTGTTAACAAAATAAAGAACTTATCGAATAAAACTATATAATATTTAATATAGATTTTGTTAGCATCGTTGTAAGCACGGGTTGTAAGTAATTATAGCATCATTACATATTTTTTAAAAGATAGTTTCATACAAAATTGTATTAGGCAGGTACAATCGCAAAGATACCTCTAAGGTTTAAAAGTGATGGCTATGTTGTCGCGTTTTGTGTGGTTTTTGTAGCGGGTGGACTGCTGGGGGCAGGGTAAAGGAGGTCGATGAATCTACATATGCGGATGTTTATAGGAGTTGCTCGCCTGTAAATAGTTTCGATTCGTCGTTCGTTCCCTTATCCTAAAAAAATAATTTTATTTTTTTAACACGCTATATAATTTGGCTAACAAACGGTAGGGACAAGTCAATAGCAGTTGAATTGCTCGCAATCACAACTGAAAGGCCCTACAGATTGTCATGTGAAGGGACAGTTACACAAGCCATTAAGGTAGCAATACCTGAAAGGTCCTTCGGCGAAACACAAGAGCTGCGTTTGATTGCATTAATTATGCTAATTGTTGATAATTTATGCGTTGATTGGATTGACACAGGCGATAGCTTGTGCTATACGGCGCAACATACAATTACACAAATGCGATAATATGCGCAATGGAATGTAACAAAATTATTGATATATTCTATTATGTATAACTAGTTACACAAACTTACAAACAATATCTCTAAACTTTAGATTTTAGAGGTATTATTGTAAGGATTTGTAATCTAATGTGGAACTATATCGTTTGGGGCCGGCTGATGACTTCACCGGGTGAGGCTCCTCTGTCCCCATATTAAAGTTTATGAATGTTATGTTCCATCTGTAGGTACACATTGATCTCTTACCGGGCGCCCTCTTGAACCAGTTCTCGTGGCATATTGCCGAATTGCTACTATATTGTTGCGTCGCTGTTTGTGAAAGTCCACCACTGTAGCCAAACGCTGGCAGGACTCTTTATTCGACATTAGCCACGATTGAAGCCAGAATGTCTTTTAAGAACAAATCGGTGTTGTGGACGAAATCGGGGGCTGAAAACCTTGTGAATGTAGATATTTGTGTGATCAAGATGAATGCCATTAACTGGAAGGTCAGTCACTTTAGCGTTCATTGAAAGATGCAGCAGTAAACTTTTGATAGCTTCGATTATGACGATGATACTAACATATTAGATCGTTAATAATAACGGTGATAATACGTTGGTATCAAGGGAAATGAACAGGATATCAAATAACCGGAGAACAACTGCCACGAAGTTAAAGTTTGTCTGTTTATTTGGTGTGATAGTAACTCCTAATTGATCGATCAGTCGTAATTAAGTAACTTTGTCTAGCGATCTATATCTATTTGGTTCTATTCGAGTACTTTGAGCCCTCGGGACAAACGTTAAACGTCAAAGAAAAAGCTGGAAAGTGACAGTGACGTGGCCTTTTTGGGGTTTATCCCTAAAAACGATTTAAGGTTTACAGTATCAACAGTATTGATATTGTGTGAAACTATTTCGTGTGATATCGAGTGTAACAACAGAGTTACACCGTACTTACTGCGTTTTACCTTATGCACCTTTCACATTACGTTTTGTTCTTAAGATTGAGTAAGCTTTTTTAGGCAACGAGCAGTCGGAGCCATTCTAATGACTACCGGTGCCCGTAGAGATGTATTATATAATTTTATTTTTTATTTTAATTTTATTTATTTTAATAAGATTATATAAAAATAATGAGTATTTAATTTTACTGTTTAACTTATTTACAACATATTCTATAAAATATCATTATTCATTTTTCCATATTATATATATTTTTTTTTGTTTATATAGAGATAGTTAATTATAAATAATTTGTCACTGTTGGCCTTTCCCTTGTCTATACACCCCCGGATGTCACAGAATATCGGCGTTGAGAATATTTGCGAGAGTGATATTCCCAACTGTAAGCCGAGTGACACTCCCATTCGGTGCGAAGCTGCATTGCCGAGGAATAATCATTAAGTTGTACCTATATATAGTTAAGTTAGATAATATTAATATTTTCTTTTTTTGTTTTTTCTTTAAATTGTGTTTTTCAGTGTACCTAAAATTCATGTTTTAAATCGTGTCGTTATATTTTGTTTATTGTGTATTAGTTTCGTATTTTGTATATAGCAGTTGAGTACTGAATAAAGAATTTTCTATTTCTATTTCTATTTCTATTTCTAGAGATCCGCATAGAGGCGATAAAGATGCGTTACCCTCTTTCCTTTTCCCCCCTCCAAGGGCCAACAGGTACTTATACAGCGTACGAAAGACGACAAGTCATTTATATATATTCCGTGGTGCATAGTAGCCGGGCTTCACCTGGGTATGCTCTCTCTAGTTCTTGGCTTATTTAAGTCTCTGCAATCTTGTACTCTCTCCCGCTTGGATAAGAGAGGGAAATTGGAATTACTTCTTACTCCTCCTACTTTCTTCTGATTAAATTCGTTGCGCCCGTTTAAAAAAAACTCAGCTTGCAGCTGTCTCTTTACGCCGGTATCGTGTAAGCGTAAGGCACCTCCCTGATTGTGCCGGCCCAAATCGGATCCATGCATGCATGCAGCGTGGCACTACCTCTCGCTCCAGCTCCAGTCGCGCAGCTGAAAGACGCAGTCTTTTATTTCAGTTCCACTGTCACATAGAAGAGGGGGGAGGAATATGTTAAACTGTGGACGTCCTCCGCTAATGAAGATGATGATGATGACGTCATCGTGTGAAACTTAATTGGTCCAATGAGTGTTGCTCAACATCTATATGATGAGCATTGAACATATAAATATAAACATAAAATTGATTAAAAAACTCTTCATAAAGCCTTTGAAAACATTGTAATTATAACCATTGTTGTTGAAAAAAATATTATTCACGACCCAATTCGCTACAGTAATTAAAAAAGTTAACGCTGAAACTGTTATCAATTTCGGAGTTTTTTTTTTAATTAATTCACAAAAAGTGGAATTGTAACTTGTACGAATAAATGTAATAAAGTGACTGACCTCAACCAAATGAGAACGGAGACGTGGCGACCGGATTATTCGTATAGGTACCAAATATAACTGGCCTGTGTCGTGGACTAGTGGTAAGCATCTCCAATGACAAATCGTGTCCCGGGTTGGACAAAACAATAAGTCCGCAGGCTGGACCAAAAATTGAGATTTTTCAATTTTTTTTTTATGGTATAAGGGGGCAAACGAGCAGTCGGAGCTATTTTCATGACTACCGACGCCCACAGACATCCGCATAGAGACTACAGATGCGCTGCCCTCCTTTCTCCCCCCACCTTCATTGGCCTCCGGCTACTTACACACCGCACGAAACG
>LUGF01017514.1:89661-100383 GCA_001625245.1 Calycopis cecrops | reverse complement strand
CCCGAGGAGGGCGTATCTATGCCCGACAGGACTCGGGTACCGCTGCACTACGCATTCGGACTGACACTGATATTAATAAGGTTTTTTGTGGAAGCCCGATTCGCCCATAACAATTCCACGACTGTTTATAACACTTCTTTTACTGTTTGTTGGTCATATAATTATACATTTAATTACTAAGTATGATTTAGAAGATGTAGTAGTTAGTATTAAATTATTAATATTGTATTATGTCATAATACTACTTGTTTGGCTCATACCGCAACATCTGCATAGTGGTGTAGTGTGGAGGGAGCTAAATAAGATGTTTAGTGAAACGTATACAACGGGTACATATTATACACCTATTTATACATTAATGTATTATTTATTTGACTTATTTATAAATTCTTTTTGTGTTCTATATTTCTTTAAAATTATACATCATATTATTTTTATTCATGATATAATATATTATATACGTTTTAATATCACCACAATATTGTTTTGTCATGGGTTGACAATAAACTATTCTACACTGCAGGAGTTCTTTTTGATCTTTAATTCATTAACACGCGAACATCGGGACATCGATATAACTGGTACAACTTCATCGGCATGTAATAGGCTACTAATAAAATTACGGTATAGTTTTCGTGTAATCAATGCCCAAGCCTAGCAACCTTAGTATTGGTTTCCTGAATCCTGGGTCACTAGGGTCCCGGCATGACGAGCTGCTCGCTGCCTTGAATAAGAACAAAGTTGATATTTTGGCTTTAAATGAAACTTGGCTTAGGCAAGGTGAAGACGGGCGCGCGCCGCGTGTGCCTGGTTATCAGCTGCGCCACATACCCCGGTCTAGCAACACGCGGGCGCGCGGCGGGGGGGTCGGGTACTATATACGCAGCGGACTGACCGCTCGCACGCATGCCCATCCTATAACGCCTATGGTAGAACAGATGTGGCTATTTCTTAATTTAAGCGGAAAAACGTTATTTATAGGAACTGCTTACCGTCCTCCCTGGTTATCGGTTTCGGTCTTCTTGGATGGGCTCACCGAGACTATTGCTTCATTGCCTAGTAGTGATTATATAATACTCGCGGGTGACTTTAACATTAATTTTTTAAATACAAATCACCACCATTACAAGATGTTGCAGGAATTTCTCAATATTCATAAACTCAAACAATTCACCTCTGAACCGACTCATTTTACAAGCGAGAGTGAAACTCTGCTCGACCTCGTTTGCTGTAATGCAAATCTAGATCGAGTCAGGGTTGACTATATTCCTGATCTGAGTAGTCACTGCTTTATACATTTCGAGGTCAACGTATTTAAAGTTAAAATACCCTCTAAAAGAGTTATGTTTAGGCAAATAAAGAATGTTGAGAAAAATTTACTACGAGAGGCTCTTGATATTATTGATTGGAGTAGGCTAGTTCATATGGCAGATGTAGACAACTTGGTAGGTGAATTCACCAATAGCTTATTATCGTTATTCGATATACTCGCGCCTATCAAGACAGTTACAATAAAACCTCGCCAATATCCTTGGGTTACTTATAATATTAAATTGATGATGCAAGCTCGAAATGAAGCTGGTAAAAAGGCTCGTCTCAACAAAACCAGTTCGTCAATTCAATATTATAAGGAACTAAAGCGTCACGTAACACAAGCTATTGATCGTGAAAAGAAAGCCTACTTTAAAACGTATATCATTTCCAATTCACACAATCCACGACTTCTTTGGAAAAATTTAAAACAGAATATAAATTTCATAAAAACTCATAACTCATTACTACCAGTTCACCTGAGAGACCCAACAAAAATAAATAATTACTTTTTAGACTTGCCGGGTAGTAGTTGTGTGGCGCCAAAAACCATTCATTTCTATGAGACTAATCAATACTGTACTTCTTCATTCTCTCTCAAGCCTACCGACGAACGCCACGTGATGAGTATATTGAAATCATTGCATTCTAATGCCATAGGAACTGACGGTATATCGTTGGACATGTTGTTGGCGACTCTGCCGTTCAGTTTAGAGGTTATAACGCAAATCATCAATTTGTCAATAACTACCAGTAAGTTTCCTCTTATGTGGAAAACTGCCGTGGTGAAGCCCATTCCTAAGAAAGATCACGTAACCGATATGAAGGACCTTAGACCTATCAGCATACTCCCGTGTATCTCCAAGATATTGGAAAGGGTTGTTTGCAACCAGATGACAGAATACATAAATTCTAACAACTTGCTCCCTGTTAGACAATCCGGGTTCCGCAAACACCACAGCACTACGACTGCCCTAGCTGATGTAGTAGACAGTATTTTATGTGCTCGGGATATGGGCGAGGCCACAATTCTAGTGCTTCTCGACTATTCTCGTGCATTCGACACCATTAACCGTTCATTGCTGTTAGCAAAGCTTGGTTATTATGGTTTTAGCACTGATACGATATCATGGTTTCATAGCTACCTTATAGAACGAGCGCAAGTAGTTGAGGTTGGAAACGACGACGGTTCCACTATGTTGTCAGACCTCAGCCCCTCATACAGGGGAATCCCACAAGGGTCAATACTTGGCCCTTTGATATTTGCTTTGTACTGCGCCGATATCGTCGAACATATAAAATACTGCAATTACCATATTTACGCGGACGACATACAACTTTATATATCGTGCAAACCAAGTGCTATAGACGACGCTATAGCCAAATTAAATGAAGATCTGTCCCGTATCGCTGTTTGGTCTGAGGCTAATACATTACTACTAAATCCTAGTAAAACTAAATATATTTTGCTCGGTACAAGAAATCAGATAAGCAGAATGGCACAAAATATTCCTGTTATCGAAATACTGGGCGACCAAATTGACCGTGTGGTGGAGGCACGAAACTTAGGCGTACTGTTTGACGAACATTTAAAATTTGAAAAGCATGTTGTACGAACCGTTGGTAACTGCTTCTATAGACTGAAAGTTTTATATAAAATAAAAAATTTTTTACCTACTGACCTACGCATAAAATTATGTGAGTCTCTAATTCTCTCCAATTTAAACTATGCAGATGCCGTTGTCGGTCCTTGCCTACTTTCTCGATCGAGAAAATTAATACAAAAAGTACAGAATGCGTGCGGTCGTTTCTGTTTCGATGTCCTCCCACGCGAACATGTTTCGCCCGCTCTCAATAATGCCAAGATACTACGCATGGATCAGAGAAGGCAACTTCATTTCGCCACTCTGCTCTTCGGGATCATTAGGTATCGAACACCTCCATACCTGTTCGACAAGCTGCAATGGGCCTGCGATAAACAGCTTACTCACACCACGAGAGGTTCTGCATACTTGCTCATTACCCAACTCCACAGAACTGCAGCATTTCGAGGTAGTTTCAGGTATTTGGCCTCGAAGTGTTGGAATAATTTGCCTCCACCCCTGCGATCTCTGAAAACAGTCAATAATTTTAAAACTAAGTATAAATCATATTTATTAGATACCCAATTGAATTGTAATAAATAATTATTAATATTTTATCTAACTATATATAAGAGACTTGACATTTATTTAATTTCATCTATTATTTATTTTATTCTTATTACTTTATTCTAATTTCTTATAGTTACAATATTATACCTCTAAATTAAAAGTTTACGTACCTTATTTCGATGACCGCCATAGTAGGGGCAATCCATTTATCTTAGTAAGGGATAAAGTACCACTGTACCAACTGCTAAATTAGTGAATATTATTGTTTTCACTCAATACTCAATAGTATTCTATTCATAATATGGATATGTGAGCAAGCATATTATGTATAGTTGCTTCTTCTTCTCTTTATCAACCGCTGAAATAATGACGTCACTTACACTTAATTTACTACGTGAATACCTATAATAAACAGCACGCGTAAATAGCGTCATCATCGTATGCGCCGCGGGCGCCGACTGGCGTGGCTGGAAGAATGTCCCCATCGCAATAAGTCCACAACAGTTATAAATATAATATCTATATAATATGTATATCCGCAGCTAAAACACCTACCGGTGACATATTGTTCCTTCTTTGACCGGGTGTAAAGTTTATTATAATAACATGTTCCAAATTTTTTTCTTTTACTATTAAAACGATAATTTTTCACAATATCTATTTTAATTATTAAATATTTATAATACCTACTATACATCTAGTTTATTATTCACTATATCTATCGTTATATTGCATCAGTGTACCTGTTGGAATTCGTCACTGCCTTCCGTCTTACCTTTTTCGGAAGTCACTGAAAATCGGTGCGGAGAACACAAATTCTTCGTTTTATGCCGAGTGACGTCCATTTCAGTGCTCCTCACATTGCATCACTGTGCATGCATTGTGACAAGTAATTTATTTGTTTTTTGTGTAACATTCACTAAAATTGTTATTTTTGGTTTGTTTTATTATTATTTTTTTTCTCTCTTTTGTATATTAAGTACTATTTATTTTGTATATTTTGTGCTGCATTTTGTTTTTGTATTTTTTTATGAGCACTGAATAAATTGTTTTCTATTCTATTCTATTCTATTCTACTAAATCAATTTCTTTAATAGTCCGAAATCAGAAAGTCAAGAGAGCACACCGTCAGTCCTGTGCCTGCTTTTTCTCTATTCGTGTCTGAATGCCGTCCCGTCGTAGTCAGGGACTGACGGAACAGAGAGTGCACTTGTGTCTGCACACATATCTACACTTCAATATGTCCCACGCTGATGGCTTTTCGCCATAAATATAGCTGCCGTAGCCAAAATTCGGATATACTGGCCACGGCTATATATAAGCTATATTTGCCACATGCCAGCGGAAGCCATCTATCTAGGGGCACCTAAAATAGAGCTTTATAGTTTTACCTTATTTTTTTTAGTTTTTAAAACAAATGACGATAATAACGGTGCATTAGAAAAATAGAACGCTTTAAACTCAATATAGATGCATCGTACCCAATCAAGAACACATAAGTCTCAGCACAACAATACAGACCTCTCGACAAACAATGGAGGCAAACTTCGCCCGAGCGGGTTCCTGAGATATCTCCAGCTCCCCAACAGACATTCGTTTACTTAAACGCTTACGTAGTTTGATAAGAAGTTAGCGCATGATATCGTGTGAAAGCGCCGCTGGATGTTGTTTAAACATACACAATTTTACGTCTAACCGTGTGAAAGGACATAATGTAATAGAAATTTATATTTAAATATAAAGCCGATTTCGTAGGTTTCAATTAAAGTTTCGAGTCTTAAGTGGAAATTAAGAAGCAAATAAATTGCAAATTTCAATTAAAAATGCTTACCTAATATACAGATTTCAATTAAAGTTTCGGTGAGACTTAAGTGGAACTTAAGTGGCAAATAAATTACAAATTTCGGTTACAAATTAATTATATGAAGCATTTATGTGGATTATATTGAGATTGTAATTAAGTATAAGTAGTTACTAGCTAATTGACACAATAATATAAATATAACCTGTGTCCCTTTTCGTCGTTATATTTAATTTAAAAATAAAAATAATATTTATATTGATATTAATAGTAATTATAATAATAACTTCAGAGCCCATTAGCCAAAGTTTAAAAGAAAGTAAACTTACTTTTTGCACCCTAAAAGCATAGATTCTTCATTGAATTTTTAGGCGATCACTGACAGCGAGAAAGAAAAAACCATATCTTGAAACGATTGGTGTCAAAAGCACGCCTAATGATGCCAAAATTCACCGTTAGCGTAACCCTCTTCAAAATATCTTTCCTTTTTACGAGTCCATCAATAATTTCTACAGTATTCTAAAGTAAATAATGTTTAAAAGTAACCTGGCCACGTATTGCTCGGATAACAAAAAAAATATGGAAATCATTAATCAAATTAAATAAAACTTATTTTAAGTTGCTCGAAGTTAAAGTAAAACATCTGTGCGAAATTTGAAAAGTTTCAGAAATTAGTCCGGACAAACATTGTGAAAAAGCTTTTTATTATATTATCTATTTTAAGCAAATGACTAAACCTATAAGCTTGGTTTTTAGAGATATCATTTTATTATTTTCACTGTTATGAAATTCTATTGATAGTTGAACAGTAGGATAAACTAAACGTAGTAATGGAAATCTAATGTCAAAATCATAATTATTATTATTATACTATTATATCAAGTCCATTATGTGTCCCATTTTTTTTCCTCAATTTTTTTTCTCTGGTCAGAGCTGCATCACGCCAATCAGGCAGGTATTACGTCGAGTTCATTTAGCCATCTCCTTTTTGGTCTGCCGCGTCGCTTTTTTGAGTCTGGGTCCCATAAAGTGGTAATTTTTGCCCAAGACTCGTCAGGCAGACGTCCAATCCAGCTCCATTTGCGCTCCGCGGCTTTGAGACCCACAGCGATTTTTGTGAAAAAATCATAAAATATTTTTTAATTATTCTTTTTGATTTTACTTAATCCTTTGTCCTCCTAATCTAGCTAATTATAACACGAATCTAATACCCGAATCGAAAGAAAATTCAAATAAAAAAAGATGAAAAAAAAAACAATAGACGCCTGGTGTCTATTGTTTTTTTTTCATCTTTTTTCTTTTTTGTGTTAAAAAACTGTTATCGCCATGGATCTACCTAAACTTATTGACTTAAAAAAACACCGAGCAACGCACAGTCAACTAGATTTTATTCTTGTAAACCACATCTACGAAGTAAACGTAAGTATAAAGTAGTTAATGTAAGATATTGACTGCCTTGTGGTTTAGTGGTAAGCGTGTTTAACGATAAGCGCAGATGGCTCGTCTCTATAAAGATGGCCGCCGTATCTAAAATGCGGCTAGGAAAATGTTATTAGTCCTGTTTTTCCCGACTTGATTATTTTATGAAAAAATGACATAAAATATGTTTGCTTAAAACATTTTTATTGTAACTAAGCCAAGTAACAAGGCGTTTAAGGTGTAATAGACAAAAAAATAATAACTTAAAACTTTACCTTCGTTCCTACGCAGTAAGAATCGATGTACCTACATCATCATATCGTCATCATATCGATTTGGTAAATTAAACCAATATCTTTCAGTGCAATAAACAACATAAAATACTTTATCGCTGTATATTGATATTTTTTCTACATATTTTTTAAATTTTTAATATTCATATCCTTGATAATTAGATAAATTAATTATTATTCCAAAAAGTTGCATAAAGTGACAGTTGTGCTGGCGCGTTTCGTGCGGTGTGCCATTTAGAGGTTGGCTGAGGAAGGAAAACAACGCATCTGTAGAACCACTGTACGGATATCTATAGGCGTCGGTAGTTATGAAATTGGCTCCGTCTACTCGTTTCTTTCCTTATACTATAAAAAATTGCCATGAAAACCAAACAATAGTCTTACGTATTTAATATTCGCAATATAAGCTAAACTTTTCACGGCAATGTGAAAGTGAAATGGTTTTAAGATCCTTCAAGTAATTTCGCTTTCACCTCATTTCTAGAGGCACTTAAGCTCAGTATTTTCTCAAACTTTCGAGTGAATATGCAATTCTTCGTTTTTTCAAACGGCTTTCAAAGTTCAAACATATTAAAACATCTCGTAAGTTATTGGGAACGTCTAGAAATTTAAGAGATAATCGAATGGTTTTGTAGTCTACAGTTACAATCCGGTAGACTCGAATTAAGCTACAACAAAAATGTCAATAATCCAATGTTTCCGTAACGCTGAAGACCGAAACGAGTACTGAATTATACTGAAAAGATGATCCATGATAAACCACGAGTGCTCTGTCAAGAGTGTAAAACTGAAGAGAGAGTGACCGACTGGACTGGACTCTCATCAAAAAAATAAAACACAAAAGCATCACAGTGTGTAAAATTTCCGAGGGACTCTTGGAGGTGGAAGGAGAAAATAGGGCAATACATCTGTATAACATCTTAGAAGATGTATCTAGGCGTCTGTTGTCATCAAAAGATCTTTTCCCCTCCATTCCATATTTAAAAAGAATGTGATATGATATTATACTACTTAGAACGATATACTACTTATTACTTATACGGTAACGTTATATAAAGACCGAGCAAGCTCGTGGCAACAAAGTTTGGGTAGCCGTTAGTAACATGTTTATTGTAGACGATATATCATTCCGCTTAGCCAATGTTATTGTAAAGTTCCATCAAACTCCAATCGGTTTTGGGCGAAGGATAACAAACCTCTCGACGTTTCAGTTACTTTACAACAAAAATATGCACATCGTTTATCTATTGTACTGTAAGATGCAGTGCTATTGCCTCATTGCAGCCGAAATGGAACATGGACGGTATTCCGTGCTATCATGATACCGCTACTATGGCCGGGGTCCCATTTGGAATTTTTTTTTTTTATGGTTTAGGGGGCAAATGAGCAGGTGGTTAGTGACTACCGCCGCCCATAGACATCCGCAAAAGTAGGTGTCTTGCAGACGCGTTGCCGGCCTTTAAGGAAGAGGAATGCTCTTTTCTTGAAGATCCCTAAGTCGTATCGGATCGGAAATACCGAGGAAGGCAGCTGGTTCCATAGTACTGTTGTAAGTAGCTCGTACTCGTTGTAAGTACTCTATACGTACTTATAATATTTTTATACTGTACTAGTGACTATTATTTAACCAAACGGAGATGCCACGAACACCTGCCTGTAACACAAAAGTCCACATTCGAAAGGGAATGCGGTAGCCAACAGGTTTTACTAATGCCAGTCGATTTTGACGAGACTTTCACTGGCAGATAGCCGATACAATAAAGAGTAACTTAGGCTTCTTGATTTATTAATTTTTATTATTTATAAATTCTAAGTGTGTCTCTTGGTCGACGTGTACTATTTACTCACATCACAAAAACGACTAATAAACGGCTAGAAAACAACTTCATAATTATTCTTATATTATTATATGTCAAACTAAGGATTAATTAAATATTAATCCTTAGTTTGACGTAGTTTTCACTTATACTGCTGAAGATGGCGCATGTGTCTTCTGATACACTTTATAGAACTTGATTTAGTAACTGCAGAGGAGTAATGAAAATACAGCAAAATATGCAGAGAAACAGCCTCATAAGCCTTAAGAAGAAGCCTTTTTTATAGCATAAAGTAGTAACCGAACATTTTGGAGGATTTTTATGACTTTTCAGTCTTATAAACATGTCTTATGTCGTCGGTTATGGCAAGAATCATTCTGTAGAATATGCTCTCTGGTTACCGTTGAAATATACATGATTAGGGAGGTACCTCTCGCTTATATGATATAGTTGCGCCCCGCGGTTTTACCCACGTAAATTTCGATTCCGTGGAAAATAGAAAATCATCCCATGGCATCCCATAGGAAGATTTATTGGGGTAAAAACTATTCTATGTGTTAATCCAAGTTACCTTCTATGTGTGTGCCAAATTTCATCAAAATCGGTCCATGGAGGAGGAAGGAGGTCAACTCAACCGCAAAACCTCTGTACAGTCCATGGGTCGGTCGTCATGATAATGGCTCCGTCTGCTCGTTTGCGCTATTAACACTATATAAAAAGATGTGATCACACCAGTTGTTCCCATGTGATTTAGCTGCAATTCAGTAACAACATTACTTTCAAAAGAGTCTGGATGTATTCGACTTATTGTCAGGAAATATTACATAAACTTTCTAAACGAAATCTCTCGTTACGAAGAATTTACAATTCATAGATTATATTTTCAAATTCCCCGTTGTCGTAGCCAGCTGAGCGTTATTTGAGACTTCCCTTCAGAATAAATTGAATCACTGTAATAGTACTGCATAAGTACCCTTCATCAACGTCTATTTGTCGACCCACGGCTAAATGTTGGGTACACCCTTGCCATGTCTCATTTAAGCCTGAGAGAAATATCAATAAAATGTTCCAAATTGAATACAACGTTGGGTGATATCAATATATTGTAGGCACATAATATAATATATACAGTATTATATAGGTATATAGTACATTATTGACGGTACTCTATAGTTTTATACATATCTATATATTAATATGTGAAGCAAAAACTTGAGGAACATTTTTATAAAAATTGTGCGGACGGAGGAGTATGAAATTTGGCACACTTATAGTTTACGTGTAAGAGAAGTGCAAAACGCTAAAATTTTTAATATTAATGTTTATAAAGTACTTTAATTTAATAAATAAAACTTTACATACACTAAGATGGATTTCACACATTGGATATATAAGGTACACAGGTAATTATTGATGAAGTTTCTGCGTCTTTTGCAAGTATTGAAAATTCTACATAAACTGTTTACATTAGTTACAAAGTCATGACATGTTTTATCTACACTAATGTTGTAACATTCTACTTATGTTTTCAATACTTGACTTATAATAACTACTGTTATAGCTCAGACAACAAAAAACTCAATTTAAGCAATTTGACATGATGTTATAATATCCAAATCGGTATCGTAAAATCTCATTATAACACTGTGTGAGAGCGAGAGAGAGAGAGAGAGAGTGGTGAGAGAGCCTTATGTCAAAATTCTTAACAGCGCGCGCTCGCTCCTGATTAGCCCTGCGCGCGCTGCAGCTGCGCTCTCATTGGTTAGATTTTAATGGCGGCGCTCGCTGTGACGTAGGCATGGATTTAATGTTTCGCAATATTTTATTAATTGATTAATTGCATTAGTGAAGATAAAGTAGTGTATGCAACTGCATATAACACGGGTATTAAAACACTCGTGTTACTATTATGAAACTCGCGTTCGCTC
>LUGF01017514.1:60930-84642 GCA_001625245.1 Calycopis cecrops | reverse complement strand
TATCTTCAATCCTCGGAGTTTCAAGTATCCAATTATTATCTAACTTCTATTCTGAAACGTTAGATAACAATGGAACTAGTTTTGCGCCAACAACAATAAACTGTGCTATTTCTACTTATGCCATATTTTAAATCTAAAAATATAAATAAAGTTTAGTTATCACAGAGTTCGAGAGCAATCATATTTTCGAAGAATTGAACATAAATCACGTTATGAAATATTTAAATTCATCTTGATGAAATGGACAATAACTTTAGTTTTAATGTAATTTTTAGAAAATATCAAGAATATGATAATATGATTTTAACGCGGTTTATTCTATTTAACAACACTACAATTCAGAAGCTTTATAGCAACCATGGTCACGGAAAACATGTCATAGAAAAAAAGTAGACATACAAATTAATTAACATAAATCTAATCGTCTTATAATAAAAAAAACAACTTTGTTAATAACCAAAAAAACAACTTATATTAATATAATACGTTTACCCATACAAATTACAGCTGCCATTTTCATAATGCTTCAGTTTAATCTGTTGAAATATATACTGGCAAGACCAGAATTAGGTTGATTTATGATACTCTGAACACAGGTCGAGTTCGCCTATTGTTATCCGCAAATTGTATATACTATGACTATGAAAAGGTGCTTCATTATAGGTGCGTATGCTTTGAGGTACACGTTGGGTATTTGTAGAATTAGTGTGTATGGGAATGAGTCGTTATGGAAATGTAGGTCATACAAGGTTGATAAAAGCGAGAGGCGTTAAATGAAACCACATATTTAGTGTATCATTTCGTATCGTCAGCTGATCGCGAGCCCACACGGGGTCATTCACTCCGTGCGAGGATGCCGCTCACTGTAGCCGCCGGTACAAAGCACGTTTACGTTTTTTCGCTATTTAACTTCTTTGAAAAAGTATTTTTGTATACTTCTCGTAAACATGTCTTAATAGTTTCGGATTAATAGAAGGCAATTATAGTATACGTAGTTTCATTTAATGCCTTTCGCTTTTATCAACGTTGTATAAAATTTACATTTTAGAAACCGCCTGCTCTGAAATGCTATTTTACACGACTGTTAGTTTCATTTCGTAAAAATCATTGTTCAAACCTTATTTAATTACATTTAAAATTGTATGTACATAGATATGTTTTGCGGATAGTGATGTATCTATTTTTCCTTTTCTGCTCTCGGTTTGAATTCAAATTTTATTCTTACATTTCCATATTTGCTTTACACGTGAGTTCTATTTTCCATCTGAACGTATTTAGGTTAGTGCCGGAAATATCCAAATGTCAAGTTCAAACTTCTAAATTAATCTATTGCAAGCTATTCAAGGTACAACGGCGGCAAAACGAGTGGCTTGCCAAAACTCACAAATGTAGATCATTTTATATACCTCGGGTATATAAAATTGCTATTAAAATTCCATAGTGGGTAATATATTTTTTATTATCTCTACTTTTTATAGCATAGTGGGATGGAAGAGCAATCAAATCCATTTGGTGCTTAACGACTCTCATTAACATCTGCACGGGTAATTGTTACTCAGATGTGTTTTCCAGAAGGATTTGAAACTCATCTCCCCCGGTTCCCCGCCCCCCTCAGATCTCCACACAATATGTGAGGTTGTAGACCTCACTTTTGAGGGGATATCAAATGTGTGAGAGTTACGTTCCCAGTGGTACCAGCTGATTTCTGATGCAATACAGCAAGAACTGAAGAGCATATTGTAATATTCCCAAAAAGTTTACTACTTCTAATAAATACACATATTAGGTAAATATCAGACATCGGTTCCCAATCTTTCACCATGTTATATAAATAAGGCCAAACTCAGTACACCTATCTATTCTATGGCGGAAAAATGTGTAAAAGAAACGTGTGTGTCAGCTATGATCCGCAAGTCCTTAAAAACTAACATGATGGCGGAAGATGCTCATGAGATGTGCGTCTTACATCACTTGCACTTCTTGTAAAAGTAATCGCTATAGGTAAAGTGTTGCGGTCGAATTTCCTAAATCAAGAAGACAAAAAAATAGTCTTCGCTATTACGCTATTACAGCGATTGCAATAATCCTACTAATATTATAAATGCGAAAGTTTGTATGTTTGTTTGTTTGTTATTCCTTCACGCAAAAATGCTTAACCGATTTTCGTGATATTTGGCACACACATGGAGGATCCATGGTCCATGGTCTTGGATTAATTAACACAGGATAGTTTTTATCCCGAAAATTGTTCCTATTGGTTGCCATGCATCCGCTAAGAAAGGGTTTTTAGGAATTCAACATTTAAGATGGTAAAATTCTGTTGAAGTCTATATCGATTTCTTAGGAATTAAACGCGGGTGAAACCGCAGGGCACAATTAGTTATCAGCATGATTAATCTGAATCTTAATCAACATACATTGCCATTAGATCCATCCGAAAAAAAAAGGTCTCATATTTTTTTCACATCTGCCATATTTCGTTTCTTGAGGAATAAACTCCATAATGACTGCTTTTCGGAATAACACTGGATCGTCAAACCTTAAAATGTATAAAGACTCTCGCAGACCCCATCATTAGATCTTGACCGAATTTTAATGGGGCCAGCATTAATCATTTTTATTTTTATTCTCTCGCTTTTATTACATAACCCGAGTCTCGTTCCCGCACGGCCAATTTTCCCCGTCATATTTCATATTATAAAATGCACAGCGAAATTATATATCTCTGAAACCTTTGAAACATTTTACGCCACGGGAACAGTGGAAAGTTACTTCGGGACGTGTGTCATAAATATTTTCACTTATGACATATGAATCGCGGAAACTAAACTTCAAATGACGATCTGGGTCACGTTCTTTGATAATTTCACTTTTTGAAAAACTTTCATGTTATAAAATGTGGAATATTAAAATGTGGAAATATAAAAAACGAATAAAAACATGCCCGTTTTCTATTATTACTCGGTCCTTGCGATATTTTCATAGGCTCGGGAATATACTAAAGATCCTTTGTTCTTTTGAGATTCTGAAAAATTTTAATTAATAAAATGGTAGTGATATTGCTTACTTTTTTTTAATAATTAAACTACTTTCTACTCGACTGAGGCAGAATTTGGTTGTGTTTTATACTGTACGCGTAGGGCGATGGCTTGGGGAAATCGACCACTCAAGAACCAGAGTAGTGTGCTCTGTCTAGTATAAGTAATGAAGTATGTGTATTTGTGTATCAGTAGTGGCAAATATCAACGCTCTATTTAGTTGAACAGGAAATGACGTATTATTATTTAATACTAGCTGCGCCCCGCTGTTTCACCCGCGTAATATTAGATCCCGTGTAAAATGAAAATCATCCCATGGGACCCCCATCATAGGCACATGTGTGTGTGTGTGCCAAATTTCATGAAAATCGGTTCAGCAGGTTTAAGGAGTAACAAGCAAACGAACAAACATACATAAAAACATACATGCTAGTAGGACGTATCAACAGCCCGTCTTTTAATACAGGACAGCACAAGCGTTATACGCTCTTTGTTATATGTCCGGCCTTTTACGAACTTATGCGGTTTGCGCTATGACTTAGCTAATCACGGATATCACTCCTGTTACCCGCAATGCAAGTTCCAACAGAATATTATGATGCGAGACTCAGTTAAAGAGAATCCACAAAACCTATGATTAATAAAAGGTGTCTCTCGCTTACACCAGAAAACCAGCCAAGTGCGGATCGGACTCGCACACCGATGGCTCCGTACCAACGAAAGGGTCTCTGCGAATTTTTTTACGAGAAAATAAAATAACTTGGTTTTTCAGAGCGTTATTATGAACGACAAAGTTGTATTTGCCCTTTTTTTGAGTTTGAATTTCTAAACTAATAATGATATCTTGCTCAAACCAATTTTCGTTGAAAGTTTTTATTGAGATTTACTGCATATTTTTTTTTAGATTTCTTACTTTCTTATTTTAAAGATAGAGGGAGAGGGCCTTTAATTTTTCAACTTTAGAAGCGTCTGTCTTTCAAACAATATTTTTTTTCGAAAAATAGTTTGAGTAATCTTAATGTCTTCGTCATTTTTGAAGACTTATTCACTCATAGATTGGATGACAAAATTTTTTTAGATTCCTTTCGATGTATGGAGTGCCCTCCTTTATTTTTTAATTTATTTATATTTATTCAAAATTCGAGTAGCGGATCGCAGAATACATCTACATACAAAGTTTTAACTACCAAGGCCTAGTAGCTCGGAAAAAAATGGCTGTGACATTCGGATGGAAGGCATACAGACAGACATGACGAATCTGTACCGTTTTTTGCCATCTGGCTACGGAACCCTAAAAATTATAGAATAAAGATAGATTCTAGTGTCTGGCGAGAGGAAGAAAAAAACCTCGGCAACAAATATCTGTATTAAAAGGTAGCATGGTGCATGCATGCAGCCGAATTGAGCTGGTACGACCGGGGAGATACCTTTCGCTTACACGATAGCGGCATAAAGTAACAACTGTGCCGTGTGTGAGTATCAACTATCAAGTAGCCCATGGATGAGGAGAATGGAGGGTGACGAATCTGTTTAACCTGTATGTGGATGTCTAGTCAGTAGTTGTTAGGCCATGGAAACGTCTCCGACTGCTCGCTTGCCCTCCCAAAAAATATATTGATGTCAGTGGACGTCAAACGCCACGACTGTTGAAGCGGTTTATTTTCTGTTCTGATGTCGTAATGTAAGCTGTTGGAATTCCTTTTTGTTTTTTTGTAATTAGCTTTTTTTAAGATTCGTCAAATCTTATGATTTATTTAATTAGAGAATTGATTTCAATAATACATCCGATACGTTCGTAGAAAGCGAACGACAAACTAATGTCTAATTATGTTCTTAAACTTATATAGAATAATATCAGTCTCCATCGCTTAATTTCTAAGAAACCCACATAAAGTTCAACACCCTATTTCACCTCTTTAGGGATTGAATTTCTAAAAATCCTTTCATACAACATCTACCTGCATGCCAAATTTCAGCCCGATCCGTCCAGTGGTTTGGGCTATGCGTTGATAGATCACAATGTCAGCCACATTTGAGTTTTAGTTTAAATAAACTTGGCCTTGTCACTACCCTGTGTAATCTTAGAACATTAACCAGATGAAACCAGCAGCAGCTCCTGGTAGGTGCTGTAATTAAGGTGCAATGGGACATTACGTCGTTAGGGAAACCTTTTTGCAATATATTTGCCACGTCCGCCTCTTGATACCTGGCAGGAAATAAAGCGATCCCATTCTATAAAGGGTTAAGGAGATATTAGGGAGACAAGGGTTGTATATTTTGTGCGAGTTTCTGTATAATATAAAATTAAGGTTACTTAGACCCCTTTAACTAGCCACGGTTGGGTGTAGGCCTTATCTTATCAGGGGTCTTATATAAACATGTATATTATATAGGACAGGCAAACCAACTGCCAAACGAACGAATCAACTATTAAATGAAAATGTTTTTATTTTTGGTTTCTTTTCATATCTTTTTTAACATTACGTAGACTATTTTAAGATCTCATTATGTGTTCAATATCTGTTTTTGCTTTTTCCTTACCTAATCCGATGTATTAACTTATACGTCTCTATAAGTATATCTATAGGTATAGTTGATGAAATGTATTATCACTTCTTGATGGAAATTCATATTATATTTTGATTAAGTAATATACTTTTTACACTATTTCCACTTGTTATTAATTAATTCTCTATAAATCACCTAACTAGGTGAGGATTAAAAAATCATTACTGCAAAGCTCTAAGCTGTCCGCTTTTTTGTATTGCATAGAGAAGTAAAAGAGTGCATATAATCTGCAAAACTGCTATGACCCTTTTTTTATTTTTTTTATGGTATAGGGGGGAAAACGAGCAGTCGGTGACATGTTCATAACCGCACGAAACGCGACAGTGGCACTGCCTCTTACATGTTGTTCTCTCCTTCCCTGTTCCTCTAATGGTCCAACGGGTTCTCGCAAACTGCACGAAACCTGCATAGCACTACGTCTTACAGCCAGTACCGCCTACCAGTACAGTAAAGGCACGTCATTTTTGAAAAAAGAAATCGTGATGCTTATAATGAGCAAACGAAACATAAAGGTGGTAGATGTAATTGTTCACGTTCAAAAAGTATTTCTTGTGATTTTTTTTTTCTTACAGCCAGTACCGCCTACCAGTACAGTATAGGTACGTCATTTTTTAAAAAAGAAATCTTGATGCTTATTATGAGCACACAAAACAAAACAAAAAAGGTGGTAGATGTAATTGTTGACGGTCAAAAAGTATTTCTTAAGATTTTATTTGAAATAAAAGTATTTTCATTTCATTTCATTTCATTTCTTTCAATCAAGAAACAATAAAATTTGTGTGATCATGATGATAGAAATGCAAGCCAGAAGCGGATCGTCTTGTGTGGCTGGCCTTAATACCACTCCACTTGAAACTGACGTAGAATAGCGTAGCTACGTGACTCAGACTCCGTTGTATTTTATTTTGACGAAAACATGAACAAACTCAACAGCTTACGTGAAAATGCTGTACGAGTTATAATACGTTGACTTGTGGTCGATCTAACATATATACCTACTGGCAAGGCCCAGAAGGGTTGTTTCTTGATATAATACAAAATTGCGAAATTCGATAACTTTTGCCAATTATCAGATAAATAAAGGGTATTTGTGGTATGGGAATGATGTATGTTCCCAGGACTGACGAACCATGATCAGGTTGATCGGGCACTGTTAGAAGGTAGCGTCACGATAATTCACGACCGGGACATGTGTACGTTGAGAGTTATGAATGTGGAGAAGGCTAAGATAAGATAAGGATCGTGATAATATGTAGCAAGAATCGTGATGTCCTCCCTGTCCACCTCGCCAGGAAACTGACTTGATAATGTATTGTTGTTTTTGTTATTGTTATTGTTAAGTAGTTTGGTTTTCAGGGTTCCGTACCTAAAAGTTAAAAACGGAACCCTACTATTAAGCCTACGTTGTCTATCTGTCTGTCACTTGGGTGTATCTCATAAACCGTGATAAATAGAAAGCTGAAATTTTCACAAATTATGTATTTCCGTTGCCGCTATAATAACAAATCCCAAAAATAAAAAATGAAGATATCAAGGCGGCAAATACATTAATCGTGATTTTAAACACTTTTTTTTTAACTTTATGATGGTACGGAACCCTTCGTGCGCGAGTCCGACTCGAACTTGGACGATTTTGTACAGATTTTATTATACCTGTTTTACACGCGTTATAGAGACAAATCCACCAGTTCCATCAAGTTGTTCAGGCTGTAGCAGGTGACATTAAAATCTACAAACGTACTCGCTTATACATGCATATATTTGATATGCGCAACACTTGTTCGAAAAACTCACTCCCGTCAGAACATTTCCACGAAGCGATAATTACTTAATCGGCTGCTAAAACTAATCAAACTAATTCATAAACATTTCTGCCTTAATGATGATGCTATTAACATTTTAGGCCATATTATAATTTCACTAAACTATTACCCTTGATTCGTTTAAAATCCAATCACGAAACGCCAAGGCCTTACTTCGATATCGTTGCAGACATTGATGGATGGTGTTACAACGATTATACTACGTTTATTATGATAGATACTTACTTTATACACAAAGGCGGTTATTAAATCGATATTTTATCGTAATCGTTATGTCTTCATTCGAAACATTACAAAAATAATCCATTTTCGTTATCGGACAGTTAATCGAAATAAACACAATAAGCTACAACTAAAAAGTGGTTAGGAAGTTTTAATATACTTGAACTACAATATTCAGTTGTAGCGATAGAGTCATTAAAAGTGTGTGATACAAGAAAACTTTATATCTATGTATCAGAACCTAATAAGAAATCGTGAGCTTAATATTTAATAGTATTCCTTAGCAAGGCAAGTTAACTGTTTGCTAGGATAAGTGACAATGACTACATTTTCGACTGGTAAATAAACTATTCCTAAAGAACTGCTTAATTCTTGTTGCTTAAAACTTTTAAGAAAATGCTTTTATATAATAATACAAAAAAACCTTTGAATACCTACTTACATATAGTAAGGTTTTCTTTTCATCTCCATTTTTAAAAATAAGTATCACGGAAATTTGCATATAAGGCACATTTTATATGATACTTATTTTTAAAAAATATGTTGTTCTTTATTTAAAAATACTTCGTAGTTGTCCCGAAAAATTTGCGATATTTACAAGCATATTTTCTTTTTGATTTCATAAAGAGTTCAGTGGTTATATCCCAAAACAATGTTACAATATTTTTTCCAGTTGACATTTGTTTGTATGAGTTAAACTGAACTCGATTTTTCTGACCTTTTATGTTCTGTCCCCTATCTTTTCAATATCATTTGTGTGAACCCTTTTCACCCTTCTCTCCTTTTCAATCAAACAATATTGATCAAAGAACCATCCAATATCCACTTATGATTTCCGACTTTAATATATTTCACCATTTTGGAGCACGAGGAAAATTTATTTCGTTTAAACATGAATAAATTACAAGTCCGCAGCGGTTAAGAAATTGGATTAATAAAATTTTTCACATTCATTCGTTCATTAATTCATTCATTCATTATTTCGTCCAATTAATGAACACTGAATTAATCGTATTGTGTTTGAATTGTACCAAATAATGTCTGATTCTTACCCAACTACGTTGGAAGGGTGATGATGAAGAAAGGACGGTTCCTTTTCGTTCCGTTTCCTTTTCGGAGATATGTGTATGTAATATGTATGTTGATTTGACTGGGTTACAGCCTGATGAGCCGAATGGATTTTAATGTAGGTACTAGTGGTCGCACGCAGATCGAGATTCAGGTTGTAGATTTCTATGTTCCCTATTACCTACAGCCTGGCCTGATTTTAACGTACAGTCAGATTCATCTAAATAGCGATAAATAGTGATTGGTACAATACAATATGTTATATTTTAAGCAGTTAGTTCTATATTTGTCAATTTAAGGTTAGTTAATTATTTTCTTCTCCATGTTGATGGCACAATAAGTTTTTATATAAAGATGTAAAAGAGATTAGTACTATGTGATACAAGATTTATATGTCCGCTCCAGTGCTTCGCCAGTTCTACACCATTGGCGTTAGCGCTCATGCCGTCATGGAGCGTAAATGGATGGGGACTGGAGGGGCAGATTAGAATGTAGTCCAGTGTTTGTTGAGGGGCCCCGCAGTCACGCTGGATCTGGCTCGGATCAATCATGCCCCACTTTAGCAGGTTCGGTCGGCAGCGATGAACCTAGGTTCTCAGTCTATTTATTGTCCTCCACACTGACCATGGTAGATTGTGGTCAGGAGAAAGACATTCTGCAAGCTCTAAAATGTGTACTGGAGGGACATTTTTATCTTTCCACAGCAAGATTCGAGGTTCTCTTTTGTCGGTGAGGGTTTGGGTAGACTTCGGGAAGCTATTACGGCTGGGCAATCTGTACATGGGTGGGACTGATTTGAAATTCTATATGAAGTGTCTGGTACTGGTTTCTTGCTTCGTTTTAGCTAATAAGCTTCTAAGCTAGTAGCTCAAAGAAATATATGAAAATAGTGACCATATATGAGAAGTTGAAATACTTAGCCTGTTATTAATTATATAAATATGAAATCGTCGCGGGTCCTAACCATCTACTTCTGATTATATACCATTATCGATGAACACCACGTTGTATACTACACATAAAATTCATAATCAGTTTAATGTTTTCTTAATGAGTATCAAATCACGAAGACTATAACTGTATAATAATTAAGTGTGCTGTATTACATTTTCCTCGTGGTCCAAAATTTATAAATCAAATACAGCTCTAGCACTGGCTAGACTCTCATTTACTTCAAGTACATTACAGTGTACATAAATAATATCTTATTTGACAGTGAAACCCAAACTAAGATTCGCTTGTATCTTGCGCTACTCTAATGAAATTTGAATTTATAGTCGTTATGAAAATAAAATTTAAAATAAAAGGTTTCAAACACAATCTGTGGGCGTTGATCACACACACCCATCGCGTCATCCGAATGCTCGTTTGACCTCTATGCTATAAGAAATGCGAGTAAATCAACGTTCAATCTCAAAGTACGTTATATTCTTTTAAAATACTTTCTCGTATATGTACTTACCCCAAAGTTATGTATGTTAAAACAATAATATAGTAAAAATTTAATAATAACAAAAATGTGCTCTTGCTTCATCCACATTAATTATAATAGTTGAATATAGTATTCATGGTCAAGAAATATTTTTTTTTAATTTTTTTTGTTTATGGTATGGGGAGGGGGAGGGCAAACAAGCCGTCGGAGCCATTTTCATGACTACCTACGCCCATAGAAATCCGCATAGAGGCTATGCAGATGGGTTATGCTCCTATCTCTCCCCACCTTAATGGGACAACGACTACTTACACACCGCACGAAACGCGACAGCACCTGTCACGTTACGCCGGTCTCGTATAAGCGAGAGATACCTCCCCGGTCGTGCCGGCCCAATACGGCAGCATGCAAGCATGCAGTGTGGCACTACCTTATTAGAATTTCGTTATTTATTTGGTCTGCAGGGTGATCCAGTGGTCGCACCCAGCGTGCAACACCGTCATGCTCTGCGGCTGCTGCGTCTGCTTCGGCTCCGCCATCGCGCTGGGAGTGGACGGCAGATGGGTGCAGCCGCATCACTACTCCGGCCTGTGCGCGGCGCGGGCCTGGCTGCTGGCTACCGGCTTCTCCATGGCTTATGGCGCCATGTTCACCAAAGTTTGGCGGGTCCATCGGCATACAACTAAGCCTAAACCAGAGACAAAGGTATGTTCTTATAAATGGTAGATACCATACAATAAATGCACTATAGAACCAGCTGCCCCCCTCCGTACGACTTAGGATTCTTCAACAAAAGAGCATTATTAAAGGCCGGCAACGCGTCTACAAGACAGCTAGTTTAGCGGATGTCTGTGGGCGGCGGTAGTCTCTAACCAGCGGCTGATTTGCCCCCTATGTCATGCAAAAGAAATGCCAGTTTCACAGGTTACAATTGAAGTATAAAAGTGGTAAGAAATCTGCAAATGCAGTGTTGGTAGTCACCAAATAGCTCCAATTGCATAATCTGAAGACTTTGTCTTACTTAGTCTGATTGCTAGTTCGTTTTGTTATAAAAAGAACATTCGATACCTACTTTCTTAAGTACCACACAAATGCTTTATATGAATTGTTTTTAACAGGACACCATGATACCGAAATTCATAATTTATTTGACACAAAAGCTCCTAATAGGCTTATCGGGACTTAGAATCTGCTAAAGCGACCCCAAATATTTATAATCCTGAATCAAATATTTCTTTTTATACTAAGTATTTATGTAGCTATATTTACTATGACAATGGCTGTGGTATTTGACAATGAGTTTATTCTGCTATATATGCTATAGCTTCATCATCTTCAACCATTTCCGTTCACTGCTAATATACTGAATATAATATTAGTTAAGTTTGTTAATATTAATTATTGCCAATATGCGCCCTTGCAGTCCGTCTAGACCACCGGCCATTCAATTAAGTTAACTAAATGTGTACATTATGATTTATGACGTATCAAAGTTTATATCAAATACACGCTCCCCCTACTAGATCACACAGGCCCTCACAGAGCCCGAATTCATAATAAAACTTACCTTAAATGTATTGCGATCTTGCAGCCACATTGGGTTGGCGTGGCAGTAGGGTTACCTCTTTCTCACATGGTACCGCCACAATGTGACAGTTCTGCGCTCGCCTTTCGTGCGCCGAGTTTTCTGATAGAGAGTATAAATCAGCGGGCGCCGGTCATGAAAATGCTACAAAAGCTCGTTTGCCCTCTATAGAATAAAAAAAAGCATCATTCTGATCCTGGCTATGACTTTTTTACAAAAAATACGTAGTCTTATAATGTTTCTAAATTAGATACCTTTTAGTGACGGTTTTACTCGCTTCGTATCTTATATGAAATAAGAGTATATGAGAAAGGAGGTTGTGAGTGTTTGGCGGTAATCATGTTGCTGGCGAATTGACATCCAAAATCCCCTGTTCGCCCATAAGCATCTTGCAGACGTTGTCAGTGTTAGTTACTAAGGAAGCAGTATTAAGTATAGTTTTTGTTGAAGCCTTAGGCCTTCATTGTGTGGTGGTAAAATACCAAAGGACTTCTATTTACCTAGATTATTGTTGTCCGTAACCGTAACCCTTAAATCGCTGTCTATACCTTTGCAAGTCTATATATATTTTTTTTTTATGGTATAGGGGGGCAAACGAGCAGTTGTAGCCATTTTCATGACTACCGATGCCCATAGATATCTGCATAGAGACTATGCAGATGCGCTGCCCCCCTTTCTCCTCCCACGGGCTACCGGCTACACACCGCACGAAACGCGACAGCACAGCTGTCACTTCACGCCGGTCTCGTGTAAGCGAGAGGTACCTCCCCGGTCGTGCCGGCCTAATTCTGCTGCTTGCGAGCATACAGCGTGGCACTACCTCTTACGAACACGAGCACATATCATATTCACTTCATTCGGTAAATTAAAATTAAGCGTGGCGCTTAACAAATATGTTGAAATTAATTAAAAACACGTCATCCCGGATCAGGTTCGCGAGTTTTGACACCGTCCGTGATGATCCGTGAAAAGGTGAATTATTTTAATAATTTTTATACAACGTCGTAGGTGCGTTATCTCAGAGCTAGCAAAGCGAAAAAAAATTGGTATTCGCTGAGTCCTGGAATTTTAGTGATTAACTGCTGAGTATTTTAGAAATAACGTGTAGTCCCTGCTCTATTTAAAAGTGAGTAAACTAAAGAACTATAAATTAAGGGGTGAAAATAAAAAATGATTTGAATCCGAAAAGCGGACATGATTGTAATATTTTATTTGAGCTCTAAAGAAAAGTTTTATTCACTCATCAACACTTACCGCGATAAACACTTGGTAATTCCAAATCCAATCTGGCTTTGTAATTACCAAGAGTACCGTGGGTATCGGGTACTGGAGTGGTACGACGTAGGAGGTACCGCTCTTCGATGAGGCCAGCCTGTCACTGGAGGGATCCTGTCGGGGCCGAGCAATGAGGCCAGGTTCCCAGCCTGACCTCCGGTCCTTATTAGGGAGACGGCATAAGCTGCCCATAGAGGGATGAAGGAGAGCCATAACCAGTTCATAAAAGTTCGGATGTTAATGGGCGTTGCTAATCTCCGCCTGCGTCTCGTTTGTCCTCCATATACTATAAACAAGACATTTATTACAAAAAAGCCTTGAACAACTAATTTACTTAAACGAAAAGCATTAAGCGTTACTAAAAATATATTGTTTACGAAGTCCATTTTCCTGTTGGACCAAAAACACATAAATCCCCAGCACAATATCCGTCGCGCATATATTACCAATAGATAGTTGCGAACAGGTAGATACAAAGTCTCTTTGGATTTATAGTTTGTTTTATTTCAAAAAGTAGAATCAGGACAGCAGTGTACGTGTAATATCACAAATGTGAAAGTTCGTGTGTTTGTTATTCTATCACAAAAAGTATTAAAGTATTTGGATGGAATTTGGCTCATATGAATCTGGAATAACATAAAATATCTCTGTCACAGTCTTATAATTATCTGACTTACAAATCTAATATGTCTAGAAAGAATAGATTGTTTACTTGGAATAGATTTATGTTGGTAAAACTAGTAGTACCAAGTGTATAAGATGCAGAGAATGTATATAAAAAAATCAAAAATTAATCTAATTTAGACTGAAGTTCTCTGATAAGTGACTAAATATTTTAAAGCTGTAATGCACCAACTGGCTCTTTAAGAGTCATGACTATAATAATATACGCGATGGTTTCTATATTTTCTAATATGAGTAACGATGACAACTCGCGCACCTCCGTGGCATGAACATCTCTTTTTTTTTTAAATACATAATTGTTAACTAGGAGTCGGAACCTTATGTTAAAATTATTGTCTACTTCAATACAAATGGGCAAGAGAGGGTGAATACCTACGACTTATTGGAGAGCCGGAAAACCACATGAAATAGAACAGAATAGGTCTAACGCTTGTATGAATACAATTCAATCACAATGAGATAATATATATCGCTGTCTCACTCCTCTACGTGCAAACTTTTTTAAACCAAAAGACCATTAATCCGACTGGCTCCAAACAAATATTTTACAGATGCCAAAAATTTGGTAAGGGTTTGCAATACGTTAAAACCAGCATTAACGGGTAAAGTCATAAAAGGGTTGTAAAGCTGGGTAGAATACATTTACTAGGGCTCCCAACAATGAATGTACTTATCAGGGGTCACTCTTGTCATCATCAGTGAGTGTCCATTTGCTACTAGCCTGGTATAGAATTTTACATTACTTTATTGAGTTTTTATTTACTTCATACGTTCTACTTTTCTATATCGATCTCCTCCTCGAAATTAGACGATAATGTATTAATGCGTTATACGTTTATGCTGGCCTAATGTAACCTACATTTATTATTTAATTACACTAGTTTGAGTATTTTGCATTAGATCTGGATTGGCTATGACGACCAGGGAGACACGTCTCACTAGCATGATGCCGCCGTAAAGTGACAGCTACACTGTCGTGATTTATAAATTTGTAGTGGTAGGGAAGAAATAATAATTAAAATCTGTGAACTTTACCCATCACGTTAGTCTAGCCCTGTGATAAGTACCGTAAGGATTTATGCTAGGGATATTAGACAACGGAAATATATTCAATACTTTTATGAATTAAAAAAAAATATGTATTTAAGATTTTTATTATAGAAATACATAGATAAACATCCATGACCTAGGCGGGATTCGAACCCGCGACCCCTGGTGCAATAAGCTCCGCTTATCCAAGCCTTGTACCATTGCGCCAGCCTGGTCGTCAGAAGTAAAGGAGGGTAACATGTCTGCATAACAATAATATAAAAAGGCTTCACAGCTCGTATGCTCTCATATACTTGATAATTGCCCAAGCCCTCAGGGACACACAGACAGCTAACTATACGACCTGGGGTTCTTCAAGAAAAGAGCTTACTCATACTTAAAAGGCCGGCAACGCGCCTGCAGCCTTGAGTTTTGCAGATGTCTATGGGCGGCGGTAGTCATCTACCAACTGCTCGTTTGCCCCTTATCCTATAAAAAAAAAAGCTAGATAAAAAAATCATAAAGATTGTACTTAATCATTCTGACTTATAAAAGCGTCAGCGACAGAAGAATTCCAAACTTAATTAAGTATAATATATAGTATAATATAATAACATAATTGGGTTATTGAATTATTTTTTTTCTCGCCGTTAATGGAAAGATCATATATTAGTTATATAACAACACTATTTTTATTTTTTTTATATTCGTTATAATTAAAAAGTTATTTTTAATTAAAAATATATTTTTTAATTCAGTACCGAAAACACGCCGACAATTCTCGAACGATACTCGAGCGTATGTGACGTCACAATGTCAATTCCTATTCATTATTACATACAACTGATACATTGTTTACATTTGTAATTGATCAAGTCTAGTTATTATTGTTATTCTATTGGTTAATTTACTAGAAATGTCGAATCTCAAAAGCTATCGAGCTTACGAAACAAGCTCGATAGCTTTTGAGATTCGACATTTCTGTGTAAAAATACAACAAAAAATATGTACGGCACACCTTTGGCCGTTCGTGGCACAGTGGTCTGTTGATGACGTTTCAATAGGTGTAGGTGTGCACGGACTAAATAAAACACGGTTCTTGAAAACAGTAACACTGAGGGGCGACAGAGTGCGGAACGGGGGAGAGAACTTCCGGGCAGTCTTGACTTTTTCCTTCTTGCTTCTTGCTTCTTAAGTTTCTTCAGGTAGCCCGGAGGAGTAGAGAGTGCCAGTATGGGCTGAGGGCCCATCTTTTATTCAAAAATTCTATCCCTACCATTTGTTCTCTGCCCTTACCAACTTTCGCCACCCCTCAAACTTTATTTATACATAAAAACATAAGTATAACATGACATTACATAAGACAATTATCATTATATAGTTTTACCTTATTTACCTATTTTTACATAAGTGTATTAGCTGTCTCTCAGGCCCCGCAAGGGGCCTGGGGAAACTCGATCGGAGCTTTAAGCTCCCCGCGAGTGGGACCTTCCGCACCCCGTTAATACGAGGCGGTCCTTTGGGGTCAGCCCCTACCGGGTGAGATCACCGGTTGACCCGGTGAAGGCCTAGCAGATGGCGACCAGCGACCTAGGTGCGATATGCTCTCACGCTAGAAGAATGGTATCATTTAAAAATAGAGGGGGGTAGCTGCATAGCAGTAATATGAAAGATGGTGACAGAGCGAGTTTAATTAAATAAACTCGCACGTCCGGGGGAACAAACGGCAGGATCGCCAATGTACACGGACACTACTATTATAGTAGTGTAGTGACAAGGGCGATATCCCGGCGTTGTGGGCTAAAAGGGAGCCCAAATGGGAGGGCCGAGTAACAGCGGGGAGGTGATTAGCTCCTGTAAGAAGAGGAGGATGTTTGGAAGTGTGCGTGATAGCGCGGTAAGTAGCGGGCAACCGCTACTAACAGCAGATATACCTACCATCGCTGAAGATGCGGCCGGCCTGGGACCACAATCCGTGGCCGGCGTGAGAAGGGCGTGGGGCGCGGCGTCAGGGGCGCGTGTGGGCGGCTTCGCTGTCTTGGTGGCTGCCGCGGTGCGGTGGTCGTTGCTGGCGGCGGCTGGCGGCGTGCTGGGCAGCGGGCTGGTTGTGCAGCGGGAATGGCGGCCTGCACATTGGGCGCGACCGGCGCTGGGGTCGGCGGGTCGGTCTCCATAAGGTTATCCGTATCGGTGACCGGCGTAGATATTTGAAGGGCCCCCTTGGCCCTCTATTTGCGTTTCCTCCGCGGCTATACCGAGTATCTTTTTTTAAGAAATCGGTGATCATAAATGTACCCACACTAGGTATATTATCAGAATTTGCTTTTATAAATCCTTTGTCACACATAATTGATTATTTTTTTTTAACAATTAGTTTTTAGCACTTTATTTCGAAAGTTTGTACGTAAAATACATACAGAAGCTACAGATACTCAATACTACCGTGAAAACATTTAACATTATGACGTCACAAACGAGCAACCAATCACGGCACGTTTAGAATCTCGTGATTATTTTTTAAATCTTAGCAACTTTTAATCACTTATTGTTATTAAAAAATATAATTTTTTTTAATTTTTTTCAATAAGTATCACAATTATTTATAATAAAGTTTTAAATTATAATTAAAAAATCGGTAATATTTTTTTTTTCAATAACCCAATCACAGAAAAAAATGTTAGAATTATACTACAGGTACGATAGAATTTAATTATTTAAAAACTTGCATAAAATATTTTACTCTTAATTTTCTGTATAAATTGTGTTTGTTGGGATCTCTTATGGATATTAATTAGCACACATGTGAACTTCTCTTAAATTAGATAAAGATAGTTGTAATAAATTTTATGTAAGTACAGTCACGAGCAGTATTATAAAATTATACACTTTACCTTGTCATACATTGTATTAGTTTTGTGTGTGTTGTGTTGTAGTGTTAAAGAAAGTAGTTGTGATAAAGTACTAAAGTGTATCACATACTATTGTTCGTGACTGTACTTATAGGATAAATAAATAAAAATAAATAAATTGCCTTTTTTGTATCCAGAAACGCATGCACGGCTGGAAGCTGTACACCATGGTGGGGGGTCTGCTGATGGTGGACGTGGCGATACTCGCGGCGTGGCAGCTGAGGGACCCTCTGCAGAGGCGCGTGGAGATCTTCCCGCTGGAGGCGCCGAGCCGCAACGACGACGACGTCCACATCCGACCCGAGCTGGAGCACTGCGAGAGCGAGCACAACACCGTGTGGCTGGGTATGTGTTATTGTAGCGGGAATTTAAGAAATGGTCAACCTGTATCGATCTACTATATTTCATGATATAGGCTTGCCTCCCTGCCTTTCCCGACGAGCATTCGCAGTCGCAGCCATTTTCATGACTACATAAGTCCATATATATCCGCATACAGCAGATGCGTTGCCCTCCTTCCTCCTCTCACCTCCATAGGCCACCGGCTACTGATGAACATAGCCTAAGTAAGTAGAGCAGTGGTTCTTAACATTTTAGTCCTGAGCGACCATTTGACCACCCAAACTGGGGGCCGCGGCATCACGAAAATTTTGTTTATTGATCTGGGGGTCATGGCATGGCTGGTGGACCAGATGGTTCGTGGTTGAGATGTTTCCAAGGTCTATTAGTCCGCAGACCACCGGTTAAGAGCCACTGAAGTAGAGTAACGAAGTAGAGTTCCTCAGAAGGTAGGTAGGTTGTGCGAATCTTAAGTTTCCAAGAACTACCGTGGGCTTCTTGGCCGTGGGCTTAAACGAGGAATCAAAGCCCACAAGCCCTCGATTCCTCGTTTATTATATAAGTAAGAAGGATATACATAAGTAAAAAATATTGTATATAAATACGATATTTTTTAATACAAATCCTATTACAAATCTACGTACAAATCTAATTTTATAAAATTATTCCGAAACATATTTGACACACAGTTATAATTGCTAGTCCCAAATAATTTTCTTTGAAATAATTTTACTGGAGGCGGTAGTTTGACGTTAAGTTCATACTCAACCCACAGGTCGTCTTCTCAATCATGTTACATATTTGGTACAAGGGTTATCTCCTTGCAGTAGCCGATACTGATTGATTGATGAGGGATTTGACCGGTGATCGTCTTGGTGTGGGTGTTTGGATTAGTGTTCACAGAAAAACACGTTAGCAGTAGACGAATAAAGGTAGACGATGTTAATACTGGATTTATTAGTTAATGATTTAGTGTTTATTAGGAAGTTAGACTACAAAGCTATTTAGTAACGAAAAGTGCTTTAAATATGAAAACTTAAATGTCTTATGCATAGAAAGTTAATTCTGAAATAATTTAGCTAGAACGTGGAACACTCCACGTTCTAAGGGTAAGTTCGAAACTCGCTCTAGCGCTACTAACTAAATACAGGATGGACTCAGATGTACTTCCGCCTGGGTGCGCTCTAGAACGCTACTTTAGAGAGCAGAAACGCTAATTTCAGCATCCTTATTCAAATATATTTGTTGCAAAATGTACATTTGAAATAGCTTGTTATGATCCGTAACCGTTTTATTCTACACGCCATTCAGATATTTACGTTCCAAGTACCTATCTGTTGTTAAGTAGCAATAAAACCTTGAGAGAACGTTAAGCCAACTTATTTATAAGATTATGATTTCTCTGTAACTGTATCGATATGATATATCGGTCAATATAAGAAACCATCCATAAAATAAAGGAAAAAGTTATTTATAAATCCCGCTATAATTTTCCTCTTTATAAAATGTACGAGATAAAACACTATTATAATTATAAAAGCGTGGTAACGCTGAATATTTGATATTTTGTAATCCTGGCGGTGTAATTACGAGATTTCGTTTCTTTTTGATGAAATCGCTATAATGCTGTTTACGAGTTGATTATATTAAACGTTCCCGCCGGCAGATTAACGAAACTCAAACATCCGACTGCTTCAGCTTCACAATTCCCTGTGTACTTGTTTGCTGGCGGCCTCTCGTAAGCTTTGGGCAGATTTGCGGTGTGTCGATGTAACTTAGTTAAAGTGGACAAATAAATATCAATAGTGTAGTCAATTGTAGGCACTAGAAAGATCATGGTCATCAATTTTCTATATTTATCGGTCAATTACTTGAGTACAAGTATCATTCAATGAATTCTACTAAGGCCTATTTCTTGAATATTAATAAAAATACCCTATTTCTATCTATCTCTATCTATATTTTATTTTATATTGCTGCATTTCAAAACGTAGTCTGGCAAGTCCTAGGTACAAGAGTAGACATTAAGGTCAAAGTAACTATAATGGATAACCTGAAATCTGCCTTTGTAACCACCTCACTATTATTAGACAAAGCTGTCGTTCGCCTTATATCGTTAAATGTGTTACTGTTATACTTGAGTTCATTACGTATTCATACATAGAAAAATAAAGAGAAGGGTTTAATCAAAGTTATGGAAAGGAATGTGTTCAAAAGTGTATGTCAAAATGAAACAACATTTAGGAACCGCCTTCGAAGCCTACCGCGGCTCGCCTGAGGGATGGAAAATTTAATTTTAAGTTTGTTAATCACATCTGCCTTTCCTTGTTACGAACTTTTACATTAATTGTAATAAGCAAAAACATCGTTGCGATAAATAAAGTTGGATCTAATATTCTCGTTTGCGGTTCATTATAAAGTTATGGAATAATCAAAAAATTAAGTACGTGTTTGATATAATAAATCTGCTTTTTACAAATTTATTTATATTAGTAGCATGCAGCTGAATTAGACCGGCGTGACTGGAGAGGTACCTTTCACTTACACTATAAGTATCACGCATAGAGTGACAGCTGTGCTGTCGCGTTTTGAGCGGTATATAAGTAGCCGGTAAGCCGCGGAGTGAGGAGTAGGAAGGAGAGCGAAGCACCTGTATAGTGTATAGTCTTTATCCGGAACGTTATGGAATTTAGAAATCCGACTTTAGTATCAAATAAAATATTTTTGTCATAATGTAGAAATTTATTTGTTAACTAGTATGTAGGAATATGTTATATTTTTATTATCTACAAAGAATGCCACTGCTTTTATGCACGTCATTATTGTTTAAGAAACAGAGTGGGAGACCGAACATATTTTTGTGGAACATCAGCATTGTCAGGCTTGAGGTCCGACCATGCACTGTCGACGACTTAATGCTCCAGTCTCTCAAAATGCAGGAATCTTAAAAAAGAGCTTTACTTTAGCCAAACCCGATCAAAGGCTTTCACACCGTCTAGACTGACCTAGCAAGCTTGATTCAAAAACCTCGACAATTGATGCGTTAGGTAAATAAGTCATCCAGAAGAAAGCCATACTGGGTCACAAAGCAGCTCGTGTCCCTCTAGGTACCGCTTTGCTGGCTTGTTTGTTTCCATAATCTGTGAAAACAAGTGGATTATTATATAGGTCGGTAGGACAGATCTCTTCTTTTTGGGATGCTGAGCTCAGAGCTGGTTTTCCTTCCTTAGAACAGTGCAAACATAATAGGAGCACGCGTAAAGAATAGTTAAGATAGTTAGTAACACATACTAGGTTTTCAAATGGTTAATTTAACTTTTAAGCATGCTTATATTCTTGTAAAACGTGTACTTTAAAGTTAAACAGGTAATTTACGCATCAAATTAAGGTTCTCGTACTACATTTTCTTCCACCAACAACTTATCTACAACTATTACATAGTTTAGAAAGGCTAACCTAAAATAAATTATTTTGCTCTCCTGTAAAATTTAGTCTAATACATTTAGTAGGTTTTGAATTTGGCCAGCCGAAATATACAGCAAAGTATATATTTATTTGTTCCAGGTGTGATGTATGGATACAAGGGGCTCGTGTTGGTCTTTGGGCTTTTCCTGGCCTACGAGACCAGGTCTGTCAAGGTTCGCCAGATCAACGACTCCCGGTACGTGGGGATGAGCATATACAACGTGGTTGTTCTGTGCCTCATCACTGCGCCCGTCACCTTGGTGATCGCCAGCCAGCAGGACGCCGCCTTCGCGTTTGTCTCTCTCGCCATCGTGTTCTGTTGCTTTTTAAGTATGGCACTCATCTTTGTACCTAAGGTAAGGAAATACTATTGTTTTATCTATTTATGTACTTACATGAAAAAGGAATGTTTGTCTGTATGTCCTTTATAGAATCGTAAACTATATGCATTTCACCATGTGACGATCTCCAGCAAATTTTTTGTGCATGAACCCACGAGGATAAATGTCTTATTTTTCTGGGTAATATTTTTCTACTTTTCTAAATATGCTACTTTAAATTCTAAAGTTTGATTATTCTAACGTTTCCTATTTATTGTCACAAATTGTATACTGCTAATTCCCTAAATAAAAAAAATGCATACAAAATTTTAGCCCTCCATTTTACCCTTTTAGGAGTTCTACAGAGATAATTTTAAATTGTAATAAAAATCTTATTTAATTATCTATATACTTACTTCGAATAAATACCAAATTAATTTCACCCACCTAGTTCATCACCTTAGGGCATGGATTACTAAAAATTCTTTCTATGTGCTTACTCACAATATGAAATGAACCCCTGTAACAAATTTATAGTAGAAACTATAATTATGAAGAAAAAGATTTTTTTCTAAGTTTTACATCCATATTAATGCCCTAAACTCAAACGCCAGTAATTTACCACAATCGTCATTTTCAGGATCATACCGCACATTGCATTCCATAATGCAGTACGCAATCTCTACTTTGATTGGAACGACTAGATACTTAAGGATTCTATAGGAACTAGACATAACTTTGCGGTGAAACTTAAAACCGAGTCCAATCGCAGTCCGCCTCCGTACCGCCGTAATAATAGTTCGATAAACTGTTGCAACTTAGTTTTTGAAAGGAAGGTACAATGAAATGTTGAGTGCAATATAAAAAGAAGTTTTATTGTCACTTTAAATTTAGAACCCCTTTATTCTTTTGTTATCTACCTTATATGGACACCTGAAATTTATGGTTAAACTGGGTTTGCATTAAATGTATTTTAATCTCTGTCGGTTCCTATTTCACATTGTGTAACTATGCTACCGTGTTTGTTTTTTTGCAAATTTCCGTACCTGATCCAGAAAGAAAAGACTTATGTTTATGAATTACCAGCTGCGTCCCGCGGTTTCACCCGCATATATGGCGTGGAAAATAGAAAATCATTGCATGGCATTCCATAGGAACATTTTTTCGGAATAAAAACTATCCTATGTGTTAATCCAAGTTACCCTCTGTGTGTGTGCCCAATTTCATGAAAATCGGTTTAGCAGTTTTTGCGTGAAGGAGTAACAAACAAACAAACATACAAACTTTCGCATTTATAAAGGGCTCGTGCCGGTTGGCTGGCCACGGTTAAGAATAGTTAAGAACTCTGTAGTCGTGTAATTGTATCTTCCTGGCTCGTTACATATGCGCCCATAGAAAAATACCGCATTGTAACATTATTTTATGAAACGCATACATTTTTTACCACCTATATATTTTCAAAAATACCGAGGCACACGGTGTGGCGTGGACTATGAGATTTAGAGATTTACGAAATATAGAGGTACAAGTCGTCGTCCCTGTAGTCATGCTTCCATTCGAATTGCTATTCTAGTAAGCTGGTAGTCGGTAATCACAATATTAAACAAAGTGTTCTACTGGTTTTATCCTTAAAATCATCAAATATAGCCAGTATCTAAATATAGTATCATTAAATATTCGCTTTTCCCCAGATACACGTGATGCTAACACTGGGAGTCACACGGCATTTAGGATTTAAATATTTCATGACGCTTTTAAGCTAACAAGCAAGCGGTTCAAAGGGGCGAAACGAAACCCTTAAAGAGGATCCTCTAAGGGCCCCTCTCACGAACCACTTGAGAATAGTTATTAATTTATATGAATGATATTTTAAATTAACGTTAAAATGTGAAAATTTAGTAAAAAATATGAGTGAAGATTTACTTTACAATATATGAAATTACAATCAAAATCTA
>LUGF01017514.1:23532-50504 GCA_001625245.1 Calycopis cecrops | reverse complement strand
GGCTCCGCCCCCGCCGACGAGGAGCGCTACCGGGAGCTCGTTAAAGAAAACGAAGAGTTGCAGAAACTAATTGCTCAGGTAAAAATACTAGTAGCTCAGGTAAAAATAGGCTAAAGTAAGAGGTCATATTTCTATATTGCAGTAATCTATTTTATAGAGGTAGCGCCGCGCTGCATCGCAATAGGTTTTGCAGCTGAAGTGGGCAGGCAGGCCCCCGGGAAAGTACCTCTCTCTCGCATGTCTCTGACGTGACCTTGGCTTACGGCCGTTTTCAATATCCTATCTATCCGTTTTTTCGTCTACTAAAGTTAGACAAATCAATCTTTTAGTACTTACTTTAATTTCAATATCCTATCTATAGATAGCTTTTCCTATCCAATTTAATAATCTACCGTCGGGAGGTCAGATAGATTGTCCAGGCATAGCCGCTCATACAAAATTCACTTACCGGCATTTCAATATATGTATTCGATTACTTTCCGATAGGCAAAACGATCGATAGTAACGTCGATCGATTATCCGTCGATATTGACCAGTAAGTAGACAACGCGTTAAAGATAGTTTAAGGATTAAGTGCTACTATATTTTCTTTAAAAGAATGGAATACATCAGCAGTGACGACAGTGATAATGAAATAATTCAATTTATTCTGAATTATGATACAGACAGTGATAGTGATACAGATATTGTACGGTTCCCGAAGAATATAAACCTCGTATAAATTAAATGTCAAAATTAAATGACTATGAATTTGCATATAGATTCCGAATTTTCGATTAATCGATTAATGAATTAATTACTTTAATACAGCCACATTTAAGTGTAACATCTAAAAGGTAAGATTATTTTTATTAATATGCGCAATATTAATAAAATAACATACCTATACAGTATATACCTACCTAAAATATAACCTACATATTTTGCTTTTAACTTAAGTAGGTATCTACTTGAGCTTGTTTGGTAAATGTTTTTTTATGAGGCACTGTCCATAATGTCGTTCTACACAAAGTACTTTGTAGTTTGTTCAAAAACTGGTCATTGTGCCTGATGTCAGTTCGAGTTGTAACGTTTCGTTTCATACTTTTTAGATAGATTTACCTATGTGAAATAAAGTAGTAAAATTTAGAAAATTGTTAATCTACTGAGATGTTAATTAATGTTATACTTTATTTAATATTAAAATTCGAAAATAATTTAATTTTTTGTTTGTTTAAAAAAATGTTTAGAATACAAACCTTTTATGTTTGAAGAGTATAATGAAACGTTTTATGAAGTTTCGATAGGGAAGAGGGAAGATGCTATCTACCATTAACAAGAGATAGTTAGGCTATATCCATGTTTGTGAAATGCAAGACATGGATAGATTGGTACCGCACTAGTAATCGTAGATAGCTATCCATCTTTAATCTGAGATATAATATTGAAAACGGCCGTTAGTCGACGTCGTATTTCGATCGATTTGTGAGAGCTCCGGATGGCCCAATGATTTCTGCATCGTTTGGGGGTTGCACTCCAATCTGGACTCTGTTTACTCTGTTTGTTTTGACACATCGCGGCATCCAAGTCGTTAACGACAGTGCATGTTCCAGCCTCAAACCTGTCAATGCTGGTGTTCCCCAAGGTTGTATTCTTTCTCCTTTGTTGTTTATTCTGCATATCAACGCCATGCTGTAAACTGGCGGCCTTCATTGTTATGCGGATTACAACACTAGAGATGTTTTATATATCTACTGACTGCCCAAAAGACACAAGTTTGCTCGTTTACTGCAAAAACTCAACCTTTGTCGTATCTCCTCTCTTTCAAAACACTCCTCTAAAGGCCACAGCGAGTATCGGAATACTTGGTATCGACATATCAATTAAACTTCAGTTCCGTGGTCAATGAAGACGGATGTGCTCATTAAGGCAAAGAAATACGTGATAATGACGCCAGCCCATCTACAACTTTACAAAGCGCAGGTCCATCCCATATGTATACAGTAATGCTCCCACATTTGAGCAGAGGTCCCGCAATATCAGCTATAGACCAATTTGAGTGTATTCAACGTAGAGCGACTAGAATTGTTGATGGCCATATTATTTCCGGGCAGCTCGATCCTTGTCCCGAGATGTTGATTCCATCTTGATCTTTTATCGTTTTTTTAATAGGATGTATTCTAGGAATTGTTCGGCATAATACCAGCCGCTGAGTTCCATAGGTCTGTAAAGTAACGTATATTTCATCAATATATTATTAATATGTGATCGAAATTGTATGCGGATGAAACCAAAACTAGCAGCTAGAAAAGTATGAAATTTCTAAACAAATCAACGCATTTATTGGTTTCAAAAAACAACTAATAAAATCATAGAACAAGGTTTCTAATAAATCACAGAGCTCAAGTCAGATCCCAATATGATACCGCTGAGTCCCTCAAACATACGCTCGTAAAGTAACTAAGCAACACAAAGTTAGTTCGCCAACAATTTTTATTAATCCTCTTTGATTGATATGGCGGCGCGAGTTTTTCATACATGAGAATATGTTACATTTGATCGCCCAACTTCCGAGATAATCTTTATTTATCATCCGCTGTCACCCGCCTGACAAACAACCAATAGACGTGGGGAAGTGTGTCAATGAAATAGGATACACTGGTAGTACGCTGTGTATCTTTTAGCCCATTTATATCATGCTCACATTGACCTCTTTGACATCGCTCATAATCAATATCGATGATAATGGGAACGAATTTAATTGTCTGTGCGTATAAGGAGAGTAAATATAAATTAGGAAGGGTATAAAACAATGTAACGAATCTGCATAATCTTGTTTATCGCTCTACACTAAAAAACCAAAACTGGTGGACAAATCTTAATAAATATATAGACCTACCTCCATTTTATACTCTATTCTTGAATATAGATTTGAACTCAACCTTGATATCATAACAACCTTTGTTAGCAACAATGAAAGGTTTTGAATTCTATAACTGGGTAACAACCTACTAACTAACTAAAGGTCCGGTAAGGATTTGAAGGAATAAATATTTTCTGATATTTTTTTTTTCGCTGGCTTTAAATAGACTAAAACATAGTAATGGATTGGATGTAAAAGACTAATCTGAAAAACCCCAATTTCAATCAAAAATATCAAAGCCTTTCAGGTAAGTCTTTCAGAGCCAGCTACATCAGTAAATTCTATAAGTTTTATGAGTCTTGGTCGAAAGCCAAAGCCACACCAAAATAGATCAAAGCAGTAAAATGCACTTCGTTGCCTTGTATGGCGTGTTACGTAGGCAGCTGTGTGCTTTGCTATTTGTTTAAGGGTATGTCAATGAATAACATTGGCACAACTGATATAATGTGAATACGAATCGATGTTGAAAGTCGTGCTCCGTCTTTTTTTAACTATGTTGTGTTTTTTCGTGTGACCACAGCAGAAGAGTAGTAGAAGTGGACCCGTGAATGTGGGAACTTGCCCTTACTTACGATTATATGATGCCGTAAAGTGTCAGCTACTCGGTCTCGTTTGGTGCGGTTTGCGAGCTTCCGTTGGTGGAATGGAGGAGGAAAGGAGGGTGTCGAGGACGTCTGCATAACTATCCTTCGGAAATTTATGATGTGACCATCATAATCAAAAACAATCCATAATCAAAAACATCCGATGTACATTTACTACATGTATATTCAATAAAACCTCTATAAAATATCATAAATAGCCCTAACTTAGCTCATATTGATATTTATTATTTTATAAATTTGGTTCATATGACCTTCCACACGGCCCTGAACGGGCCTACTTTGTATTTTTGTGTCTATAAATGTTAGGTATAATGCTCTTTTTCCTCGAGCTAAAAGCAGCTAATAGTTTGTGGAATTAGGTTAGGCGCGGTCAATTGAATATCTGATTTTGGTTATTTATCTAGATTTACTTTTGTAAGATGTTGCGTTACAGACGAATAGGACCGGGGAAATAGGGATACTGCCGTTAGTTTGTGAGATATAACTGATGAAACAAACTTATTAGCATTTTGTGAGAGGCTTGTCTATGCAGCTTAATTGTGCCTATGCATATTCATATGCCATACCAAAATAATACATATTATATTATACTAGCTGATCCGACGGACATTATCCCGTCATAAATGTAGAATTTTTTGCCATGGTAACGTTCAGTTGCGGAACTGTCACATCTGTTAACTCACTCTTTTTTATTAGTGATACCTACCTAAATATCGAAAAAATATCATATTTAATTTTTATTATCCTGTTCCCGAAGGACAACCTATTGTACTTATAACTTTGCGACTTTTGTGTCACAAATCTTCCACTCTTATTATTTTTTCGCCAAAAGAAGCACAACTTCAATTGAAGATTTCTCCATGATGTTTGGGGAGTCTTTCTTGCCCTGTTTATTAGTATTCCTATTATATGACTGAACCCGGACCATGGTTTCCAAGAGGCGGATTTATGCTCGTGTTATAAAACGAATAACACACCAAAAAAAAAATATGGCGCCACTCAGTGCCAACTGAGCCACTTAAAAGTTTACCAGTTCTCTACTAGTTCAAGTAGAGTCATCAAAGACTATTCTTGTACTGCTCTTAAGTTAGTAGGAAAAAAGTCGATATAGTAGCCGTGATAAAAGACCGTTAACAAACTTCTAAAGTTAATCTCCAATTTTGCTAAAAACGTATAAAACAAGCCTAAGTCAGCTCATTCATGCTATAATATCAATTCTTATAATTGAAGTAAATTAATCTGATAGTCGACATTGACAAACGAGTAAAGGACAATTTTATTCTGATGATTTTTTATTATTTGCATTTTTTTGACATTTTTTTGACTTTGACACCTTTGTTATTTAATGGATTTAGGATTTTAATATTAAGAATATTAACAGTGATTTAATTTTATATACTCATTTTAAATAATGATATGTGTTTTACTTATTTTGTAGAAAGAAGAAAGGATACGTGTTTTAAAGCAGAAACTGGTGGAGAAAGAGGCAGCGGCGGCTGATGGTGTAACTCAAGGTACGGGTGTGATTGCAGACTTGGCGACCGCCACCTCAGACTACGGCACTTCCACCAACTACACCAGATCCTCACGGGCATCCGTATCCGATCTAGACTTTTCCGAAAGCTATCTCTAAAATCTTCATGGAAAACTCGAAACACTAGTATTCAATCAAGTACTGACAGTCTTTTGTTTGTAACGACTGACCAACTCAGAAAACGGCACTTCTACGAACTACACCAGATTTTCACGGGTATTTTGTATCCTATCTAGAGGCTGTTCAAAAAACTTCAAAAACTGTTACTTTCCACTAAAATTTCACACAAATCAAATTAATAAACGGTATTTTGATTCCAACAAGCGCCACCTTGAAACTACAACACTTTTAACAACTACATGATCCTGTGTATCCGATATTGACTTTTCAGAAAGCCTTCTCATAATTGAAAATATGGCCCACAATCTACTAGAATGAATATCCAATTGCTATTTTCTAAAATAGTAAAAGTTTATATAAAAACCTATACAAAGAAAGTATTTTAAAATCTTAATTTCTATAAAAAAAATTAATGAATAAACTGATCATTTAAGACTTATTTAAGACTTATTTAGAACATAAAACAATTCTCAGGATAATGATTGCTTTCATCGCTTTCAAATTTAGTTAAAATAACTTAACTTTAAAGATATTTGGTAAAGTAATAATGAAAAGGTAAAAAAAAAGAACTCACATTTCCATTTAAATTAAATGATAAAGCTTAGCATGGATCACATACAGAACTTAAAAACTATAACAAATGATAATACGGGAAAATTCTTATTACTTATAAAAAATGAAAATTGTTCCACTGCTTCTAAGTAAATATTAATATACAAATTTAATAAAGAATTGTTGCTAAATAATAGTGATTAGTACTTGAACCGAGAGTGTAGATGCGGCTTTAAGCTGGCATTGATCATTTGGGCTTTAAGAGCACACAATTTGACATTAACAAAAGAAACAATAAAAATGCAATAAAATATAACACAAGCAACACAGCATTATATTTTGATCTAGTCTTGGTTATGAAAACTTTTATAACCGCGTTAAGTTTCTAGACACGTAACGGCCGAGGCGAGGTTATTACAACAATCGAAAACGATAATAATTTCCTTTTCAAAGATTACGAGGTTATAGAAAACATGTGAAAGCTGAAAGATAAAATAGGAAAAAACGAATTTCTTTTTTTCGAAAATGAAATCGGAAATATTTTGTTGAGTGGATTGTTGTTTCAAATATAAGGAGTACATACCTATAACAAAGAAATAAATATAATTTTTACTTTATAAGTACTTATAATAAGTCTGGGTCCTTGCCTCTAGCTCAGAATTAAATAAGATCATGGCTGATGATACAAACTAGCCTTCCTTGTTTATTTTCATTTCAGTGTTTATCGTAAGTATACTGGTATAACAATACCAGCATACCTACGAACTAATACATAATAATGTCGATATCGTATTGTCTTTTATCTGACAAGATGGTAACAGAGTCAACAAATCGTTAAGGATATTTGTAGAACATTACCTAATTGAATTACCATAAAGTGATACCAAAATTGCAGCTCGTTAGCATGACGAAAATCCAGCTGAGAGTTTTCGATAAATATTTTTGCCATGCCCAATACGCACGGCTCCGAATATATTAAAAAAACAAATTTACATTTTGTAAATAAAAACTCGTAATATACACACGTTCGTCATTTACTGTTTTTTTATCTTTTTTATGTGGACGAGAACATTTTACTGACAAGCGAGTGTTGTAACTCAGAGTGTTTCAATTATTAATTTTATGTATACATTAAATTCCATTAATAATAAAATATGTAACTTCACATATATCGAGTGGTTCTTTCAAAATATCCGAAAAAAACAATCGCGCAATTAATTAATGTAATTATAAAAATAAAGGTTCTTGTTTCCAATTTTAATATATAAAAACAAAATGTTTGTCCACATCACCATGACCACTGGCCCGACTTTAATGGAATTCCCTTTAGATACTTAACTTAGTTCAACTTAAAATTCAGGCTATATCTTATATCTATTTCCGCGTTATTAATAATAGCATTACACGCGTCCAGTAGTTATATATACAAATGTTTCTTGAACGTAATACAAAACATTGAATATTTTTTTATGGTGCATTTATTTGAACTGAAGCCTACAAATGGTGGTGAAATCGCGAGCCAACCGTGTAGTTGCACGTGAGTTGTGCAAATATAAACATTACCTATTAAAAGTCCGTAAGCAACAGCGCAAGTAAAAGAACGTAAAAGCGCTTCAGACGTACTTAGCATAACATTCATCGAAAAAAATGAACGATGCAATTGTTTATTCTTTCATGGTTGTGAAAGTGGAAGTGCAGTTAACTAAGTCTACGCTCCCCGATTAGGACATAGCGTTACATGTTATTATATACAATTTTATCTAAATATAACTTTACATACCTTCGGATCTACCTTTCCTACTGTTTCATATTTCCTTTGTGACTGCAAATATTGGCTTACCTTAACACTACCTCACACTACACGATGATTGCACATCTCTTAAGTGTTGTATATACCCTACCTTTAACTCTTTAGACTGATTTAGAATTACTAACTAGAATATAAATATATAAAAGTTATTGTAAACTAAGAGGCCCCTTCTTAGCTATGTTCTTTACAATTATTTAACTTATATTATAGACTTCGTCTGCCCACGGGCGATTCTTTAGATTTAAGTTTCACTACAACGATACGTATGCTTTTTAAATGTTCAATAAAAATTAGTATCATAACACGTTTACATATAATTGGCACAAAATTTATTAATTAGTCAAATTTAGAATTAAATTATTATTAACAAATAATTATGACAATGCTATTTAATAGTTGTAGTTATTAAATTATTGATTGTATGTTATTATGGCTATTTATTATTTTAGATATAAATTAAATGATTCATGCAGTCAAATCTCGTTACAGTAGTATATTATGTCAGATACATTAATTTATTAATTAATTGGTTATTTTTCTTTTCAAAATTTACTTGAACATTTTGGGAGAGAAAGATCATTAATCGATGTCATTGCCGTTTACGATGTGGTGAGATTTTATTTATTTATAAAAGCTGTAAGTATTTAGATGGAGTTGTTGTTCCGTTCCAGTAGTTGTCCATATTGTGTATGTGTCCCCGGCATGGCACTCGCTAGACCTCCACGCACCATGTCCAGAACTCCCCATCACCCGACTTCATTTGATATTTGCCATTAACAACACACTGTGATACGCCATTATCATATTAAAGCGTTTTATTAACATTAATAGGAGCACCTAATTCTCAATAATTTTTATATATAAATTGTAATAAACGATAAAACTTAATTTTTCAATAAATTACATTCAAAAATATGAAACAATTATATTTTAAATAATTTATTTAAATCGGCTTTCATTTTAACACATCACATCACATTTCAATGTCGACGTTTCACCCATTATGTAAAAAAACAACTCGAACATGCCAATCCAAACTTTATGAATTCAATTCACGTTTCAAATTTCATTCCAATTATTTGAATAGGCTGGTTAATAATAGAACTTGAAAACATTCACATTTATTAATTTGATGAAACGAGATTTCCTTGCATGAATGTTTTATGTATGTTTAATGGCTTTATAAAACTAAACTATAATTAAACATTTATCTTCTAACTTTACACTTATCTATAAATCAACTATCAAAATATTATGCTTGACTTTATACTTCAGTACTAAATATTATGTTATTTATGCTTTTTATACAAAATATAATTTACTATTATAATTAATATTCTTTTTCTCTCAACAGATGTTCAAGATGAACACATCTAAATGCATCGGTTCTACATTTGTTCCGTAACGAATATAATTAGAATCATTTCAGTTGTGAAAAAAAATAGACAATTATAAAATAAAAGTGTTCTTATAATTAGATGATTATTTGTAGGATATTGTTTTTATGTAAATACCATTAACTATTGTTTAGTTATGTGTTAGATATGTATAGTATCAGATATCAATAGATAAATAAAATTGGTTGTTACGTATTGATCGTTGCTCAGTATTGTTATAAACTTCAGTTTGTATGAAATGTACATGGTGTTGACATTTTAGTCATATTATATAAAAAACAAGCTTACCCCGATAAGAAACTAGCGTGAAACTGTACATGTGTGTGTAGGTGTGTAATAACTATAAACCACTTACTAAAATAAACCTAACACAAAAAATAAAATAGCTACGACTAATGTAAAGAATGTGGTTTAATAATGTACACTTTTAGTGCTCAGTTGTAAATTAGTCTTGTAATTACCCTAAGAGCCTTGTGGAATTGCAGCTACATGCACATTCGCTATCTGGAATTGTATAACAATTACAAGTTTTTTTTTATATTTGTCGCAGATCTACCACTTATTTGTTTAATCTAGTTAATGTGTGTCATAAATTTATGTCTCTTTAACTTTAAGTTATACTTCATTAATTATTAAGTTTCCATAACCTTTATATTCATAACTAATGACGAAATGAAATGTCTTCATTGTTGTAATTTAGAAATATTTTATTTCACAAATATAATAAAACAAAATAAAAAAATGAGATCATACCAAAAATGTAAATCAGCACCATGTATATTGAGAAGTGAATAGATACATTTTTTTTTTAATTCGTGAAGATGTTATTATATATAGATGGTAAATGAATGATATTAATTAATAATATCCCGTGAACCTCTAATCGATTGCTTTACTAGATTTTAAGAAATATCTATCATTTATATGATATCATGGGTATAATGCCTGATTCAATTAAATATATTAAATATGTTTTGATCTCGTCTTTGTAAGATCTCATTGATATTTTACTATAGAATAACGCTAAAAATGAATTGACTACTGAACTACTAGACATAATAAATGTAAATCTGTCATGAATTGAGAAACTAACATTAAATATATCACATATCACGAAATCAAAGAAATCGACGAAGTAGACCAACGACGCTAGCAATGAACTATCTATAATGTAGGTAATAAATTGCACAATGAAACGAGATTTCCTTATACGATCTACCTAAACACAATCGACATTTGGGCTGAAATACAATAATTATATAAACTGTTTTTCTGATAGAATGTTGTTCAACTTTATTGAGTTCTTCGTAATAAAGCAGTTTCAACATGGTTTTCTGTACCAATGTGGTAGCATTCCCTGGGTGTTCAATGTTTGTTAGAAAGTTCAGAATTAATTCTCTAGATCTGGGGTACATCAGGGACATCGTACCTTTGATACCTTGACTACGACTGTACTGAATCATTGTTTTATTTAAATAGCATATTGTTAAGGAATAAAAAAATGGAAATGTGTTTTATGATTTATCTTGATCAGGTTCAATAACTGTTTGTCACAATATTCTGTTGATCAATATCAACAGGTAATGTAATTTTCGTATGTACAGCGAGATTATAAATCTGATGTGATATCTATTATAAGTGGACGATATGCTAGAAGCCAACAAGCAAAATCACGTTGGATCTATCAGCCGTTGCGTTACTTTATCTTTTTCAGTGATTTTCTAGATGTATATCTATCTGTCGGTTGACATTAACTTTGATGATACACATGGTGTAGAACTCTAAGAGCCCACGACAAAACCAGGCGTCTGTAATGTAATTTAAATAAATTCTTAGCAGAACGCGTGTAGCAAAGTTGTTTCTCAGATTCAATTTATCAACTTCCCACAATCGTACACGTTAAGAAGTTTTACGTTAACATATTCACCAAGGGGAGGGTAAATTTGGTTTGTGTTGTTAACTCGAAATTCCATTACTCCATAATTTACAGCACTGCCACGAGTTCACAAAATTACATGACAATTAGGGACTAGATATAGAAAAACTTAGTACTTGATCGGCCATAATCATGTTCAGACAAAAAGTAGATAACTAATAATTTAAATGGTTTCCTGAATCAATGTCGTAGCCTTCTCTGGGTTTGCAATATTTGTTGGAAGACCCAGCATTCATTATCAAGAGATCTGGGGTCCTGTTACTTGGGGACATCGTATCTTTGATACATTGGTTACGACTGTACTGAATCATTGTTTTATTTAAATAGCATATTGTTAAGGAATATTAAAGTTTATCTAGATTTTATAATACATCTCGTTTTGTTATTAACATGGGGTTAACGTAATGTATATTTACAATATCAAACGATATTTTGATAGAGCCACTTAACATACCTGAAAATAAATAATCAACTATGAATTAATTTTAATCTCTCCTGAGACCAGTCTCATGAGAGATATGGTCGCATAGACGTTATTCTCTAGAGGAAAGATGAAATATCTTGTCTTTGTTTTTAAAGGTCGTTTGCACAACAGACGATGAAACGTTCAGTTGAGCTAACACACATAAATTTATTAGCTGCTACATGTTAAGCTCATAAATTTTTTAATGAATGCTTTAAATTTTTTTTCTGATTTATTGGTATTGATGGATATCCCATAGAGTATAGCACTGGTATAAATAGTACAAAAATATTTGTTCAATATACATTACGTAAACCTGTAATCATGGAGGTTACCAATACAAGTTTAAACATTTACCAAAATCGATAGCTAAGAGTATTATATCTTGTTTATAAAAAAAAGATTTATGGAATATTCTTATAATTTATCGAAATTATGATTAGAAACCTTTGCCAATATTATAAAAGTAGATATGATAAAAAAAAACTCATTTACAAGAGTATTCCTAAGCGGCCTTAGCCTTGAAAATTGTTTTTACGATTTGACTGCATAGAATAAAAGTTTACGTTGTAATAATGGATTGTGTTATTGTGTCGTGTTATAAAGATATAAATAGATAATTAAAACGTGTTATAATTCAAAATTCTATACAAAAAATGTTTCAACTTATTGAGTATGTAGCGCAAACCTTAGAGAAATATCGTTTGTGTTTATCTGTTGTAACTTATATAATTCTTTGTAACTTACATCACTGTGTAAATAAAGAGTCATTGAACGATCTAAATGTACTTGATTGTTTTTTATTCACTTTTTGCAGGTATAACTGGTCATTGTGAAAAATCTGACTGATTTGGCTAATAGAGCTACAATGACTACATAGTAAAAAGCTCCGTCACGGACGGGACACTAGTTTAAAAAAAAAGAAATATGTCCAAACTTTAATAAATATACCAAATTTCTATCTCCAGTAATATCAATAGAAAAAATGAATGAAGGAGAGTCAACATTTCTATATAACAGTTATGAGATAGGAGCTTTAACAGAAGCGCATGGGTTTAAGATCCCTCTCGACTATGAGCCTTTCTGAGTTAATAACCGGTGTCAATAGCTTGCTGTTTTCTGAAATGTAGTTTATAAAACTCACCCAACCCAATTTTTTATGAGTGAATGAAATGAAAACGGACAAACAGAGTAAGATAACTACCGAAGAGAAAATATATATAATATACGTATATTGCCCATAATATTTTTTGCCCTTATCTCCTTCAAATGAACAAGAGGTACACAGACATCATTTTAAAAATTTACTCTTAGAATATCTAACTTGAATTTTTTTTAGTATAGGGTGACATATATATATATATATAGCGATCTATTGACGTCCATTGGAAATAGAACGCAATATCTTTATTAAATTTGACGTAAATTAATATTAACTTAAATCAAACGTTTCAGGCTTACAAAATTACAACAAGCAATCAAGATTCGAGCCTCACTCAATTAAAACCTTATTTACCCACCGAGTGATGTTGTCGTAATATAATAAATGTCATTATATTCCCTGATAATAACGAGTGATACGTTGTTAAAGAGGCAGTACAACGACCCAACTCAAATGAAAATGACATAAAAATTACCGTTAAGTGATACGATGAGACTCGAGATACATAATCTGACGTCGCAGCGACAGTGACTATAAATGTAGTGACTTACACTTTGTTTTGAATTGAAATTAATTGTCAGAAAAAAAGATTTTCAAAAATTTTCGATTTCATACAGGTGAAAAGTAATGACCGCTACAAAGAATTGCGTTGCTATTTATGCAAAGAGACAAATTAACTTAAAAATTGTTTTTAGGAAATTATATTTTATAGAATCGATAAAGTAAATCCAGTTACTAACATTCATAAATTTTACTAATATGTAATATATTATGACAAAATATAAATGTTGGGTGCTGGAGGTCTTTAGATCCCACGACGATGCCATCTGACGACGACCTCCGCCCCGTCTATAAAAGTAGGGCGGTACCTGCGAAGACCCTAATATTCAGTTTTTTTTTGGTGTAGACATCCGCATAGAGATAAACCGATGCGTTGTCCTTACTTTTTTTACTTACTTTTTTATTTTAAAGGAGGACAAAAGAGCAGACGGAGCCATTTCTGTGACTACCGACGTCCATAGACATCCACATAGAGGCTCTCCTTCCTCCTCCCACCTTCTTGGGCCACTGGCTACTTATACACCGCACGAAACGCGGCAGCACAGCTGTCACATTACGCCGATCTCGTATAAGCGAGAGGTACCACTACGGTCGTGCCGGCCCCATTCAGCTACATGCATGCATGCAGCCTTGATCTACCTCTTCCTAATTAGCAAGAAGCAGCAAGTCACTCTCTTCCTTCAATTAAGGTTATTAAGACCTGTTGTAAGTATATTTTGGTGCCATTGAGAAAAGGTAATAATTGACTTCCTTATCTATGATATGTAGTATAGAATAATAAGTGAGAAAACGAGCAGTAATAGCCCAAAGACTAGCCATACACATAGACATCCATATAATTGCTATGCAAATGTGTAGCCATCTTTCCTCTTACTTCTACCCACTGGAAACTTACAACGAACGAAGCAACGAAATAACTGTCAGCAGTAAAATGGGTTGAAAAAATACATCCATTGCTCGGTTGTGTGTGTGTGTGGGAGCTCCCCTATAATTGTGTGAATGTTTATAAGCAATAAATACTCCATCTTATCTTTTTTTATAGAATAACGAACGAGCAGTCGGAGCCATTTTGACCACCGCCGCCCATAGCCATTCGCATGGAGGTTATGCAGATGCGTTGCCCTCCATCCTCCTGCTCTCTCCACGGACCACCGGCTACTTACAACCGCAGGAAACACGACAATACAGCTGTCACTTTACATCGGTTTCATATAAGTGAAAGATAGGTAGGCAACTTACCAGGTCGTGCCGGCCTAATTCGGTTACATGCATCCAGCGTGGCACTACCTCTTACTTTTGTCCTCTTAAAAAAAACATAAATATTGTAATACTCGACAGATATATAGCATATGAGATATAGTGGTGTAAATAGCGTGGCTGACGCAATTGCATACTCTGTACAGTTCTGCAGTTTCGCTAATGGATTAGACGGGTTATGACTCCATAATAGCCGCCCGCTAAATTTACGGGTTTTGTTTAACCTTTCCGTAATGAAACTAATTTTAAAATGCTTTCATCAAAAAAATGCAAAAGCTATTTTTCCTTTACTTTAGCGATCGGGGAAATATATCTGTGCCACGCCTTCACGTATCCTGCAATATACGATCGTCTATGTACAACGACTGCATGAATGATTGGAATGGATATAATCTTAAAATTGCCTTAACAAAATACCTACAATTAAAAGAACTTTAACAAATATTAAGGTCCACAAATGCTTAGTTAAATAAAGTACAATAAAATTAATATATAAAAATAATTACGGACTTGATCCTTCGTTCAATTCGTACACTATGTCTATCACATTTTATATTTATGTTATACTTAGAAGAGTTATAGAACATCTATCACCTTCATGAAAGTGATAATTAAAAAAAAGTAAGGATTATAGAGTTAGATTACCGATACTTATATACATCTATCAAACTAGAAATAATGCGGATAAATGCACTATCGTGACTATTTGGTCGAAACAAGACAACATAGGCGTCGCTCCAAACTGGTGAACTAGTATCGAATGGTTAATCGCACCAATCCAATTACAATGCAATCCAACATATCCGACGTATTCATAATTTCATTACGCATTATAACGTGCTACACGTACACTTTATAATTCCTTCATTACGAACTATAAAGTGTCAACCACAGCAATATTAAAAGTAAACCAGAAAACCACATTTCACTAAACACATTGGTTTGATTTACTTTACTCGGCGCTCGTCTACAGCTACGCTCAGACAAAGGAGGTTGCCCTCCCTTCTACTCACAAAGTCAGTCTCCGAAGTGGATTGAATCTAAAATTCTAGAATAAGTAAGTTTCTGTTGGATCATTTGTCTTATGTCATAAAATGTTAAGAAAACGTTCTACAGTTTATTTAACTTAGCGGGACTGCGTGTAAAATGTGTTTACTTCTATCAATAAATAAGGATAACATTAATGGCTCCTCAGACGAAATTTGGATACAGCGATCACAAATACAGAAACAAGACATCTGCTTAGGATTTATTATTGTGTACACAAGTTTGCGTATCGACGCCTACACACTCTCTGTTAACTTATATAATCTCTCAGTTCCATGCGACTGCAAGAAAATCGTATTGCCTACTACTTTTCTCTATAAAAATAGCAAAACACGAAGCTTTTATAGTGTACACGTGCGTGCTCAAACACAAGTGCACTTATTCATACACTCTATCTAACGTAAATATCTGTGGACTTATGACAATACCTCGTGATATGTAACCGCAAGGACGTGTGTTACGGGCACCAGACAACAGAAATATATTTAATATGTTTTATAAATTTAAGAAATTTTATATATTTGAGATTTTTATCACTTAAATACATAAACAATCATGACCAAGACGGGATACGAACTCGCGACCCATGGCGTAACATGCTCTGCTTAACCGATCCCTGCATCAACCTGATCATCGCCTGGAAATCAAATCAGCGAAAGTCCTGCCATGACGGTTTGGATGTTATCACTAGTTTTGTTTGTGAATTGTGACAAATCAGCCCGCTGTTGTAAGAAAGTAGTAGGTAAGGTAAGGTACTTGTAAAATAGAAATAAAAAAATCCACGACGTTCTATGAGGATTATTATTACTCATTGTGCTACAACAGCAACTTACAAGCCGACGAATGTGTTGAATAGTCTGAAAATATTGCATACTAGATATTTTGCATGTGTTATAACATAACTCAAAAGGATGTAATCTCAAAATGTATATTATGTTGTTCCAGGATTATATATGCATTATAATAGATATCATTCTGATGGCTATTTACAACTTACACTTCAATAAGTATTTTTATCTACACTAATGTTGTAACATTCTACTTATGTTTCCAATACTTGACTTATAATAACTACTGTTATAGCTCAGACAACAAAAAACTCAATTGACATGATGTTATAATACCCAAATCGATATCGTAAAATCTCATTATAACACGGTGTGAGAGCGAGAGAGAGAGAGAGAGTGGTGAGAGAGCCTTATTTCAAAATCCTTAACTGCGCGCGTTCGCTCCTGATTGGCCCTGCGCGCGCTGCAGCTGCGATCTCATTGATTCAATGCCAGCTTGCGAAGGATTTGCGAGAAAGAGACATGACTCTACAAAAAAATGAAAACAAAAATGAACGCCACAGACAACGAATAATCTACTGTTTAGTAGAAATTTAAAAGTAAAGTCATGTGATTTTTTCACATTATATTTCAACATTGAAGCTATTATTTAACATTGAATTTAAAAAGTATATATTTACGCGCTGCAGTTTTTGCAATCATATTAAAGTATTTAATAAAATTATTTATCTTCATGAACATTACATTTTAAATCGTCGGTCAAGCAGTCATCGCCTCGTAGGTCAAACAGTCGTCGCCACGTAGGTCAAGCAGTCGTCGCCTCGTCGGTCAAACAGGCGTCGCGTTCGATGTGACAATATACGTACCTAAGCGTGAATTTAATGATTCGCAATGTTTTATTAATTGATTAATTGCATTAGTGAAGATAAAGTAGTGTATGCAACTGCATATAACACGGGCATTTATTCATTTTTATTTAACATTTTTAACACTCGTTAACTATTTTGAAACTCGCTTCGCTCGTTTCAAAAACTCACACTCGTGTTTTAATACCCTTCATTATATGACAGTTGCATAAACTACTATTAAATACGAAATATTTTTCACATCAATCAATTTCAAAAAATGTTACCTATTTAACTAAGCCAAAGATCGCCGCATACATTTCCTTATTCCAAAAGTTATGATTACAGAATGTGTACCAATGCAGCTGCCAAACCGTTATGTATCCGATTTATCGGGCAGTTCAATAAGAATAACATTACTACAAGTGTGACTGGATTCACGTGCGGAGGATTTGGCTATAGAGTTGTTGAACTTGGATGATTGTGAAATATTTGTGCTAAGGCCGAATTTGAAGTTTGCTTTGAAAATAGACAAATGCCAGGGTGTATACTAATAATATAAGAAACTAAGAAAGCAGACGGAAGCTTTTGGTGAATACCAACGCCTGAAGACATTTAACAACAAGCCGTTGTTCTATAATGTGGTATGGAGAAAGAACTGAGTACAACCCGAGAATCTAGCTTCCACAGCATTCATTTAGATATCCGCATATTATTCTTCAGTCGTGTTACCCTCCTTCCCTCTTTTGCTTCCAGTAGGCCACCGAATCTCACAAACTCCATGAAACTGATCAGTATAGATGTTCCTTTGCGCCATTATTACGCGAATGGTACCCGATCGATCGTGACTTTAATAATAATAAAGCCTTTTATTAATATCCTTAACCATACATATTACTTATTTTAGTCTAAAAAAAATTAAATAAATCATAAAGTGCAGTGTAGTTAATGCCCCTGTCGGGTAAAGGCCTCCTCCAACAATTTCCAATTTGCTCTTTCGCAAGCTGTTTTGTCCCAGTCTTTTCCGGCTATTTTCTTTATTTCGTTTACCCATCGATCGTGACTATACCGCTTCCAAAACAGTGTATAGCGCAAGCTTCGAATATGATGCTAACAAGTTTCTGTTGTAGAGTAGCTGCTACGAAAACGCTACAATTTACGTAAGTTGTAGCATTTTCGTAGCATTCCCGCTACAAAAGCTGAATGGTAAAGAAAAAAGTACTATTTCAAAGGTAAACTTTTTACCGATCACATTAGACTCGGATACGAGTACATCTACGTCATTGTTGCATCGTTACCTTGGCGTATCAGTTAGGCGGCTTTCACACTGCACCGCTCACCGTCACGGTGTGCAGTGAAACGGATCTCAAGTTACATTGACCTCTGTTAAATCCATTGATACCAAACACACGTACACCGCCTGACCGCTCGGTCTAGCGGTGCTCTCGGTGCCCCTCCGCGCTGAGGGGCGTGCCCGCACTGCCCGTGCCTCACACACCGGGAGCCGCATAGCCGCGCGGATCATCGTGTGTTCGTGGTGGAACACAGCGTCCATTTTTATCATTGTCTGGGATGAAACTTGTGAAAACTGCGTAAAATCCATCCGCACGGACACGCGCATAAACCGCCTTACCGCGCGGAGCACCGCTACAAAATCCGCTTTACCGCTTCCGCCCGACGCGGCGGTGAGCGGTGCCGTATGTTAATCGCCATAAGGTACGTTGCACTGAACATCTTTTGCGTCAGCAAGCCTTAAAGTAGTTTTTATTGCATAGGACAAACGAGTAGTCGCACCTATTTGATGACTACCGACCGACCGATGAAATACACATAGCTATCACTCTACGTCGGGAAGCTAAAGGTTCCTCCCCGGGCGTGCAAGCCCAATTAGGGTACATACATACAGCGTGGCACTTCTCATTTCGAATTGTATCGTTTATACTGAATCGTTTTACATAATTACGGACTTTCACCAGCGACTAATTATGAAATGAGTGACTAATGAAACTGCATACTTATGTAACTAATGCTTCGCTATACAACTTATACATTATGGACTGCAAATTACAAACTCATTACCCACGTAATTTCAGGACCATTCATATCACTTACACTATCAAATTAGTGGTACACTAGTGTTGAACTACTTTATATTTTCGGAGCTATAATGTAAAACGCTTCTAATTTCTTGTACCTAAGATCATGGCTCTTATATAATTAAAACTTCTATAAACGTATACTATAGTTCTTCTTTAAGCAATAAAACTGTAATTAAAACAGTAAATTAAAGACTAAAATCAGACATTTTCAATTATTACATTATAAATATCAATCACATGGTCCATTAAATGACTGAGAGCTATACGTACGTATAGATTTCTGTCATAACCAGCGGGGAATGGAACCCGCCGGGATTCCGCAAAAATCCTTTGGAGTATTGACACCAGGGGTCAGGCTGGGGACCTGACCCCATTGCACGGTTCCGACATTGTAGTAGGCAATGTTCCGAGGCAGCCGAACAGTCCCCAAGGAGGAGGAGTCTAGCCTTTTCGCCGACGCTGGCCTGTCGCTGGAGGGATCCTGTGCTTGTAGATCTGGGATCCTGCAATTAGAGCGGCTAAAGCCAGCTGCCGGGGTTCAGTTGGTAGGGGTAACCCAGTTGTCGAGCCCAACAATTTGCCAGGTTGAGCCGCCCCGGGCTCCTGGATAGCGTACGTAAAGGTATTCCTCAGCGCCTTCAAAAACAGTTTAGTACTAGTACGAAATAAAAAGGGAATTTATATGCCTCGGCGTGTTATTTATTAACAAAAAATTCTTAAATATGAATGCTTAAATGTTGTATGAATAGAAAGTAAATACTGAAATAATTTAGTTAGAACGTAAAGTGTTTAAGGGTAAGTTCGGAACTCGCTCTAGTGCTACTAACTAAATACAGAATGGACTCAGATTTACTTCCGCCTGGGTAAGCTCAGAGAGCTGAAACGCTAATTTCAGCATCCTTATTCAAATATCTTTGTTACAAAATGTACATGTGAAATAGTTTGTTATGAATCCGTATCCGTTTTATTCTATGCATTTAAATTTATAATGTAAGATTTGAGTTCTAAGTCTCTATAGTAAAGTGGCAATAAAACCTACGTAGTATACGACTAATCAGCCATACTTATTGATCTATTGACAAGTCTAGCAAAACATTGCTGGGATTTTATTATTGGTGTGAAGATATTAAACTTAATATAAATGTAATGGTAAAGAAATAAATGGTAAAGTTTATTTATTATTTTACTAAATAACCGATATAGTCCGCTAGTACTAAATAAACGATACCATTTCTTTCTTTTACCATTACATTTATTGTTTCCATAAATTTAAATAGAAATTCAAAATAAATTTTAATTATTACATTCATGCACCATTCAATATTAATTCTTGAAAGTAAAAAAACAATGTGAGAAACATGGATGGTTTCTCATATTGACCTAAAAGAAGAGAAAAACCTTTTATAAATCACGCTATCGTTTTCCACTTTGTAAAAAATAAATGAGATGAAACACGATGTTATAAAAGCGTGGTAACGCTGAATATTTGATATTTTGTAATCCTGGCGGTGTAATTACGAGATTTCGTTTCTTTTTGATGAAATCGCTATAATGCTGTTTACGAGTTGATTATTAAACGTTCCCGCCGGCAGATTAGCGAAGCTCAAACATCCGACTGGTTCAGCTTCACAATTCCCCGTGTACTTGTTTGCTGGAGGCATTTCGTAGGCTTTGGGCAGATTTGCGGAGTGTCGATGTAACTTGGATAAAGAGGACAAATAAATCTCATTAGTGTAGTTAAGATCCTTGTCATCATTATTCGGTATTTATCGGCCAATTATTTGAGTAAAAGTATCATTCAACGAATCCCACTAAGGCCTATTTCTTGAATATTTTTTTTGAAATACCATGTTTTTACCTATTCTATCTTTATTCTATCCTATGCACATATAATATTCTGGTATATAGTATATATGTGTGTATGTGTATGTATGTGTATACAACTGTATGTATTAATGTACATATCTTAAAGTATCTTAATTCTGTGTATTTGCGATACATTGCATATTATGGTTTTGCTCCACCTTACCTCAATTTAAGAGTATGTCCTTTTTTCGATGGTTGCCTGGAAGAAATTACTGTCCAAGTAATAAGGCCGCCATTGTGTGTATTAGCTAATTACTTTTTAATGTTACTTATTTTAATATTTTATTTTCTGTATTTTGTAATATGCACAATAAAGTATATTTGATTTGATTTGATTCTGATAAACGGCCGACGCTGTTGTCTTTCAAAGTATAGTGTGGCAAATCTTATGTACAAAATTTTAGCTATTAAGATTAGTGTAACCATAATGGCTAACCTGACATCTGACTTTGTAACCACCTCACTATTATAAGAACAAGCCTGTATACGATAGTTATAGTATATTATATTATATAGTTATAGTATAGTTATAGTAGCTGTTATGCTTGAGTTCATTACGTATTCATACATATAAAAGTAAAATGAAGGGTTTAATCAAAGTTATGGATAGGAATTCGTTCAAAAGTGTATGTCAAAATGAAGCCACATTTAGGAACTGCCTTCGAAGTCTACCGCGGCTCGCCTGAGGATGGAAAATTTAATTTTAAGTTTGTTAATCACATCTGCCTTTCTTTGTTACGAACTTTTACATTAATTGTAATAAGCGAAATCACGGTTCCAATGAATAAAGCTGAGTCCAATATTTACTTTTGAGGTTCATTATTTAAGTTATGGAATTATTAAAACATTAAGTACGTTTATGGTATTGTAGATCTGCTTTTACAAACATTTTTCTATTAATAGTGTAAGAGGTAGTGCCACGCTTAGTGCAGAGATGCAGTTGAGTTAGGCCGCCCGCGCCTCGGAGGTATCTTCTGTGTACCTGTGTTGTAGTCTGTGGCTATCTTTCACTTCCACGACAGCTGTCACTTAACGCGTGATATATATGTCAATAAATATGTCAATGTCAAATTCAAGCCCTAAGGTGGTAAACTAAGGAAGTGAAATTTATAGAGATTTTTCTCAATTCTGGACTTAATTTCTTAAAGGCATGAAATTTGGTATATAAGTTCTCTATCATAATTTAAAATGTTGTGTGTGTAATTTTGATAAAATTTCCCCTAAAAGGGTAAAATAAATACATTCCAGAAATTATAAAAATTTAGCATCAGTATAAAGTTATAAAGTTGGCACGAATCTGTCATGATAAGTGGATATAATATTTTTTTTCGTTCGTTTATATCGAATAGGCTCCATACCTTCCTTTCTGCGGTAAAAAGTATCCTCCCTAGTATAACCATCAGTGATGTTTCTTATGGTAAAAGAATTTATTTCAGTAGTTTTAGAGTCCATTCATAACAAACAAACAAACAAACAAACAAATCTTTCCTCTTTGTAATAGTGTAGATAAATATTGTAACATGTATAAAGATTTCATTAGTAGGAAACCTTTGGTCATATACAGGTCGTGTAGGTATATAATCAAAGTATCTTATCAAAATTCATTAACATAATTTGGTAGTGATTGTGATGTACAATGATATTAATTGTTTTATATAATGTCATTAAATAAGTAAATAGAAAGAAATAAAGGTATATTTTTTATTGGGCTATTTATAATTCTTTGACATAGTTCTCTCTTCAAGAACTAATTCCACTTTCGGACTTATCATATTAGTAAATGTTTAAAATTTCCTCTATAGTAATATAGAGGAAATGTTACCAAAACCTGAGATACATATTTCCTTGCAAAAATAGAAGCTTAAATGTGAAAATGTTTATATTTCTGAGGAACAAAATCTCTTATTTTCCCATTTTTATTTACCGCGTCTTTCGTGTAATGTTAGAATGCGGTATTTTTCTACGGTCGGCATATGGGACGCCCAAGGAAGATAAATTACTTAGGCGGCTGAAGTGTTCTTAACTCTCAACATCTGTACATACTCTAAATATAGCACACATACAAAGCCACTGCATACGTTGTTGGCAAACATATATATGTTTACTAATATTACTATAGAATTTATTATTATAAGAAAAAAAAATGTTTTTGTGGGGAAATATCAATTTGTTTGTAAAGGAAAATATCAAGAAACATACGTACGGTTTTTACTGCATGTGATGTGTTTTTTATGTCATAAATTTCCAAATGTTAGGAAATTCAAGGTGTAGAACTTATATCACAATAAAAATTCGATGTTGACACTTACACACAGAAAATGTCAAAGTGCCGCATAGCTGCCGCAAGTGATTTCGTGCAGTTGAACGTTACTTACATGTTCTACATGAGAATTGGCTCAACTTCGATCACACTATGATGCTTTTTAAAGCTGTGAACATTTTAGTATAACCTTTTTTTAGCAATACTTCTTTTTTTTTTTGCTTTGAATGTTTCGCGCGTACGTCTTATTTTCATTGTTTTTTATAGTTTTTTACAGGAAAAAACGAAGTTTAAATACAAAAAAAATATTATATATACATATGTCACATAAGGACACGACAATGCAAAAAGTAAAAAATTAATTTTAGGAAAAGAACTAGCGAGCGTAACAATAGCGTGTCAAGACGAAAAAATGTCAACCTAGGTGGCCTATATGGCCGGGAGAAGAGCGCACAGGTGGAATATAACAATAATTTATTAACTTTTTCTTTATTGGGAGTCAGGAGGGGTTGAGTGGTGCAGATGATGTATTTGCCACGAACGTTATGTTTATGCCCCTGACTCGCGGTCCACTTTATTTTCAAAGCATTAATCTGAATTAATCGTTTGGTTTATTATTCTGAATCATCATCAGACATTCACCCATAATAATTAGCATTAATCAAAAACAATAAATATTTAATTAAAAGTAAAAACAAAAATACAATAATTTTACTAAAACATAATAGCTTTAAATAAAATGAACCAAGAAGCCAAAACAGGCCTTATTACACTCAGCAAAGCAGTTTATTTTGTAATAGCTGAGATTGTTGAAAGCCGGAAAAGCATTATAATTTATAATGTTTTCATGAAAACTATTATATTGTATGCAATTATGGTGAGTAATAAAGACATTTTTATTATTATTACCAGAAGTCATCTGCTCGCATTGCTTTAGAAACATTATTCAGGAAAGTCTGCATAAAGATAATAAAGACTTTGTCTTTACTTCGAGTCCATTAAGTGCAAAATAATAAATAATGTCATATAATAATATCATAAAATAAGTGATATCGTTGCTACTCCAATAAGTACAATGTACTGCGTCAAAAAATCTTTTAGGCCCTTAAGTGCCATCTCCATGTAAACATGCCAATATAAGAAATGCCTATATACATAGCGTATTACCTTCCATCCCCAGAATAAAGAGCGCCCGAGGCGGCAAACAAATGCTATATGGAACACACCTGTGTATATTTGAACTGGCTGGAATAAATATTTGATTTAAATTTGTCGAATTTCGCCTGGCACTTGGGCGTCGGATGTGACCTAGTTTCGTTATCAGTTAGGGGGAAGACGCCCGCAGTCATAACTTTATTCCACGTTTTAGTGTTTTCCTCGAGTTTTATTACATACAGACAATTAATTAACTACCAGAAAATTAGTACGGTCAGAGTATAAAGTTACTTAGAAAATTGGTACTATCTGTAATAACAGTTTACGGATGAAAATTTCATGTGATAACGTCACAAGAAGGCAGATATGAAAAATTTAATTATTGCTGAATTATCAATATTTGGAGAGAAATGTGAAGGAGAGTAGACACATTGTCTAGCAGTAGGACACACCAGGCTGAAAATAATAATATAATTATTTTGCGTTGATGCGTTATAAGTCAAATGCTTAGGCCGATAGTGCCTAGCTTGTTGCACGCTGTCGCTTGCATGCTCAGCGGAAGGTAAGGATGAGTCATGCTTTTTGCGCGTGCAGCCGGCGTTAAGATGTGTATGATAAACTATTTTACACGAGTGTAGAGTGATTATGATGTCGAATTTCGAGTAGTTCGTGGTAGTCTGGTAAAAAAAGGATTGGCTCGGGTTCTTACACCACACTGAATAAACTAGTACATATTGATGACCACTGACGTTTTCAACATTCGCACAGTCAACGGTTATGAAGATTCGCTGCCCTATTTGTTATATTAGAGAAATTGAAATTACGCATACTACTTGCTTCGAGGGAAGCGAATGGTTATGTGGGACTCCCGCTGTAAATATTGCGGCGTATACCCACTAACACCTCCAGGTGTTCTTCCCCTCTCACTTACAACGGATGCCACATCCACTTCCCTCGTCCATGAGCCGCCCGCCACACAAACAAGCTGCGGGCCTTCCAAGGGGGAAAGGCAGGAGAGGAGTCCTTTTGCCTTCACTACTCAAGATGCGTTGCCCGGCTTCAAAACTCACAAGATGTACTTCCTTATTTTGGAGTTAATAGCTCCGACTGTTCGTATGCCCCCATATACCATAAAAAATACTCCTTAAAATTGTTTCTTGAGAAGCAAAAAAATACACACAAGCGCCTTCTCATGCTGTATTGTATTAGATATTTCACGTGAAACAAGATCATTAAAACTAATTCCTGAAAGACAAGGGTCGCGCAAGATGCCGGAGGCCTTACAATGGCTGCCCTAGCCTCGGGAAAAGGTAGGCGATATACACCGCGATATAATTGTGTAAATTGTTCTTCTGTTGTAATAGCCGAATAAACAATTTCAGCAAATATTCTTTCCTTATAATGATATTTTGAGGCAAGCAGTTAAACGTTATATGATGAGCAACCAAATTATTTTTTTTTATAGTATAGCGGATAAACTGACAGTCGCCGATTCTTGATGAGCACCGACGACCATAAACATCTGATTAGAGGTTATGCAAATGCGTTAGGCTAATATTTCTTCCCCTCTTCTAGGGACACCGGAAACTCACGTGAAATGATAGCATAGCTGCTACTTTAGTCCGGTACCGTGTGAGCGAAAGGTTCTGTCGACTCAATTTAACATGCCACTACTATTACTTACCACCTTCACCAATTCACATATTTATATTTCTTAAAACGATATTATGAGATTCACTGTTTTTAACAATATGCTAGTTAGAGAAGAATGTTTATAACCCTGGCCGGAGTGTAGGTATGGGATTATTTGAGTAGGAATAGTCTTGCGTATAATCATATACTAATTCAATAACTTCTTTGTTTTGGTCAATAATATTTAAATATTTATTTTATTTGGCAATAGTGTGAAATTTTGTTTCAGATTTTCACTTATTATTTGGTTTCTGCACACTGATAAAGGTGTAATGTGGGTGCGTCCTAAAGGTACCTAATAAATATGAGTTGGCAACACCCGGATGCTGCCGTAATGTTCTCATCTGGTATTCAGATTTACGATATTAGGAACAATTCACCTCACTGTAGATACGTTTCGTAAAGAAAACAAAGAAACTTTTTACATATTAGGCGCGTTTAGCCTAAATACATATACAAAAATAAAAGTAAATAAATGCAAAAATGTTGCTTGCAAATTGCAGCCTTCCGCATGATTGTATTTATTTTGCAAGTACGTGGATTGTTTCAGTGTTGTGATTGTTTTGATTATTATTATGATATTTTTTTAGGACGTAATTTTATGACGAATTTTATTCCATTTATTATCGCATATAACAGCATATAACAAATGGAATAAAATTAAATTTATGACAGACATGGTGATAATTAAGGGAATTTAATGCACATATTTAACTTCTTACTACGTATATAAAACATCGTTATAATATGTACGAAAGGAATAAATGACATCTAACATACATTGCAGTGGTTGATCCAGTACTTTGGTCGGTCTTTAATCGTACCTGGTTGACCGAGCTTCGCTCGGATAAAAAATAAAAAGACGGAATTCCGCCTTCTATTGAGGAGTACAAAAACCATAATTATATATAATAATATAAT
>LUGF01017514.1:0-14350 GCA_001625245.1 Calycopis cecrops | reverse complement strand
ATATAGGGATGATCGTTGTATCCAAATTTCGTCTAAGGAGCCATTAATGTTATCCTTATTTATTGATAGAAGTAAACACATTTTACATGCAGACCCGCTAAGTTAAATAAACTGTAGAACGTTTCCTTAACATTTTATGACATATAAGACAAATGTTCTAACAGAAACTTACTTATTCTAGAATTTTAGATTCAATCCACTTCGGAGACTTTGTGAGTAGAAGGGAGGGCAACTTCCTTTGTCTGAGCGTAGCTGTAGGCGAGCGCCGAGTAAAGTAAATCAAACCAATGTGTTTAGTGAAATGTGGTTTCGGGTTCATAAGTATTATTTCTTTGGTTAACACTTTATAATTCGTAATGCAATTACAAATATACGTTGCATTACAATGGAATTGGGCTGGCGCGACCAAGAAGCACCTTTCAATTGGCGTGGAGTGTCGGCTATGTTATCGTGTTTCGTGCAGTAAGTCCCGATAGTGCAAGCGTGCACGTAACTTCTAGTTTGATAGATTTTCATCGGTGATAGTAATCACTTTGATTACTAACACTTACGACGACTTTCGTCGTAAGTTTTTAAGTTAACTTTTCTCTTTGCTCAAATATTAACTTTCACACGAGTGATTAAAGATGTCAAAAATCTCGGAAGACCTTTTTTCTGACAAATCATTTCAAAACAAAGTGTTTCTACCTACGGTTTCTATATTTATAGTCAGTGTCATTGTGCCGTTAAATTATACATCTCGTGTCACATTGTCTCGGTGATTTTTATGTCAATTTCCTTTGAGTTGGGTCGTCGTATTGTAGCCTCTTTAATAACGTATCACATCAGGGAATATAACTGACATTTTATTGTATTACGACAACATCACTTGAAGGGAAAATATGGTTTAAATTGAGTGAGGCTGGAGTCATGATTGCTTATTGTTAACCTGAGACGTCACACTTCCCCCTCGACGGATCTCCACCTTGTCGTGATGAGGGGGCTTAGTAACCGTGGCTTGGACAACCACGGTGAACCAAGAGGGATCCCAGGTGGGGACGCGTCGAGTGGGCTTCACCAAGGCCTGCTCTGGATGCATCCATGGAGGAGGGGTCGCGGGAGGAGAGGTGTCTCGGTGTGTCGTTGCCGTGCACCCTATCTCTCGAGACCGAACGGGGGCGCACCGTCTGATGCGTTGGCGGTGGGGCCGCAGAAGAATAGGAGATGCGGTGTGTCGTTGCCGTCCTCCCTGTCCCCTGCGGCTGTTTAATGGTTGGTGCGCCGCCCAGCGGATGGGAATTTACGTAAATGTTACGTTACAGTAAGAAGTAGTGTCATATTGCATGGTTGCATGCAGCCGAATTAGGCCGGCACGATCGGACATGTACCTCTAGCTTACACGAGACCATGTTTTCGAGCGGTGTGTAAGTAGCCGATGGCCCATGGAGGTGGGAGGAGATAGAAGGGCAGCGCATCAGTATAGCCTCTATACGGATATCTATGGGTATCAGTATGCATGAAAATGGTTGCGACTGCTCGTTTGCTCCCCTTTACTCCAAAAAGATAGTAACTGACTAGTTAGTGTGTTGCTTTGTTATAAGAGTAAATTTTTAAAATGTGGTGTACCTCTTGCTCACACGAAACCGTCTCCCAAACAGCTATACTGTACGGTACGTTTCGCTACTTTCCAGGGCCCTGTGGGGGAAGCAGATTAGGAGGAAGGAGGACAGCAACAAATGGGCGAAAATCGGATTTCAGTACTTGTTGATAGTTATGAATAGGCTCCAATTGATGTGAATGTGGCAATGTCAACAAAAATATGGTATAATATTGTAGAACTGCTGCAAACTACTTCCGGGGCGTAGCTTATTCTTGCATCAGGACCACCTATGTATATATGTTGGGGCCTCTTCTTGATATACGTACTTGTAGAAAAACGCTTTTATTCTTCTTATAGATTTTATTCTATTATTAATACATCCTAACCGTTATAATTATTATAGCCCTGGCTACAATATCACATACTTGTATTAGGTACTATATGGTTCCCGCTCTCTCGGAATGAAAAATCTTACGTTGTCAAAACTAGACAGTCTCCGAATTCATTCTATTTTCCTAAGTTTGAATATATATATTTTTTATAAAAAACATATCAATTTTAGAGTTTTCGTCTTTCATGCTCCCAAGAAGTTTATATTCCTATCTCATACACTACAATATCTATACTTGCTTTATGTATTTTTTTTTTATTTTTTACTTTATTTGGAAAACAAACAGTGACACAATGCTTAAGTTAAATGCATGTACAAAAAACAATTCACCATTTATAAGTTTTCACTTACGATTGCTAAAATAATACAAAAGCTTAAAAACAATGCTAAAAAAAATAAAAGAATATTAATAGTTGCAAGCATTTAACATTCAATCGAAGTAGTAGAAAAGTCTAAAAAAAACTATAGTTTGAGAATCGCGTCAAACCAATGCTTTGTTGTAATTTTTTTTAGAGAATAGACTGAGGTGTTAAATAAGTCGAAGTCTAATTCTAGAATGTTACTCAGTAATGTCGAATATGTTTAAATGTACATACACCCACATATTTCTTAATAAGGCAGATAGAGAGAATGGAGTGCTACATATCATCTCTACACACTTGCCTTACTTTCTCCACATTCATAACTTTCCTCATACGAATAAGTCTCTTCTAAGAATCCTAAAGTCACATTCAAACAATACTCGATCAATTGAAACGTAGCACGTCAGCAAGGGTCTCCTCCGGTCTTAATTAGGTATATAATAAAAAAAACATAAAGTCTATTTTAAATAATAATTAATCTGCATCGAATGTTTTTAATCGAAAATTACCTTATAGATTTGCAAAATTCCTATTGGATACCATCCAGCCATTACAAGATGTCCAAAATTGGTTAAACTCACTGTGTATCTACAGAATTTAAAGATAAGATAATAGAAAAAGATTAGACACAAGTATACGGCTGTCCTCGGTTTTATTACAGTCATTTGTATCGACAACGCAACTAGGGTATCCAATAGGATGTTCTCTTTAGATAACGCCAGCCATCTGCTCGTCTCCATATTATTTAATTTCCGAACCTTATTTCAAATACTCTTTTTGCTCTATAACTAAATCTGCCCTATGGTAAAGCTATGCCGCGTTGCTACGGAAACGTTTCTGAGAACCAAATACTAGCCAGCTGCGCCCTCTATATTCTCTTTCCTCTTCCGATAGGACGACAGTTGGTCGAGAACCGAGATAAACCAAGCGCAAGACCGCTTATCTTGCAATTCGAGGCACGAAGGTCTAAAATCACCAACTTCCTTATTGCAAACTGTTATTAGAAATTGAGAAATCCAGATAATACTTTTTAGTCGGACCTGGGAATCGCATTCGGGTCTGCGGTTGAAGATGTTTAGGACCAGACTAAAAGGCTTCTAGGTTTTGATACAATTATATATATTTTAGTATACCAATACAATTTTTATTTTATCAACTGTAATTTCGTAAAAAAAAAAAACTAAGATCCAAATATTGCCACGTGAAAAATGAATACATTTCCATTTCCGCTTATGATGGGTTTCAGTCGACATACGCCTCAATTTCCGCTGGGAGACACGGAGGTCGGTTTCCATTTTCTACACGCTTTTTGAATAAATTCAGATTTTGAATAAAGTCAATTATACGGCGGATTTGCGTTACAGTTGTGTTTAGTTCACCTACAAAATTTTGTAAATTATTGTTAGTGGATATCAAAATGTAAACCAACCACCAACAAACAGGTTTACGAAGGTAGTGCTATGCTGCAAATGAGGCCATCACAATGAGATGAGATGAGATGAGTGATAGGCATAATAACATGTTTGGGAGTTTTATTTTGTCCATTGGAAAAAAGAAAAACGCGTCTGCACAACAATCCTGAGACCACTTATACGCTCCCTTATAGGTATTGCTAAAGTATAACTTCTCATAGTGTATTGTATATTCCGCGTATTTCTCGTGAAACTGAATACATTTCCGTTTCCGCGTATGATGGGTTTCAATCGACCTGCGCCTCAATTTCCGCTGGGAGACACGGAGGTCGGTTTCCATTTTGTACCTTTTTTTACGTTTTGAATAAATTCAGATTTTGAACAAAGTCAATTATATTATGTCAAAGTAATGTATTTGGTGTAATGTGTTTTCATAACTACACGCTTTATGATTCTGCCGTACACTATAATTGTAAGACAACAGTAAAGTAGACCACGAACTGATTAGATTAGTAAGAGTTATTGCCAAGCTGCATTTCAGCTGAATTAAGCCGTCATGGCTGGGATGACACCTCTCTACCAATCTACTTATATTATAATAAGGTAAAGTTCTAAGTCATTTGGAAACACGGAGCCGATCAAAAAAAACATTTCACTAACAGAAATATACAATATGAGGGATGACAATGTATATAAATCAAAGAACAATTGGTCACTTTGGACCATTAACGAGCCCAGAGATGATTTTTTTGTTGCAAAACTTAAGGGGTACGATAAGACTACTCTCCTCGATTTGGCATTTTTTATTTATTTGTGATTTTGACCTGTGCCATAGGAAGGGACAAATGTCTTTAAGTATTTTAGGTGAAGAAAATAAGAGATTAGGATTATTATATTATGATTATTAGATAGTGTTACATATAGGTTATACAGATCTGTCACTCTCCTTCCTCCCACCTCCTTGGGCCACCGGCTGCTTACACACCACACTTTTTTATGCTTATGATAAGCATAAAAAGTTTTCTACTCAGGGACCGTAAAATTATTAATTGTAAACCTAACGGAAAAAAATACTTTTTTAAAAAACTACATTGTGATCCGTACTAGGTTTTTGATTTATTTCACATGTGGAATTCAGTTTTTTCTAAAAAAATAATAAATAATATGTTATTTTATATAAAAAAAAATATTATTTAATACAAGTAGGTATAATATGAATTTCCATCTAGAAGTCACAACACATTCCATTGTCATTTGTCGAATCCTAACAACACAGATTATTATTAATATGCAAAAAACCTCAAAAATATATTTCATTTAATTACATATTTCTCCCGTCTGAAAAATACATTGAATATTGTATTCTGTTATATTAATATAGACGAATAAAACAACGTATGTTTTATTGATGGGCGCGTGTAAGATCTAAGGCATGTTAGGAGATGACCATTGTTCTTTAATTACACTATTTTTAATTCAAGAACGGTAGGACCAATTATTTAGTTCTTTTTGTTTTCGGATTTATTTTCGTATTGAATAGGATAATAAGTAAAATACGATATTTTATCAATAAATTTAAATTAGGTATGCTTATTTCTACATATCTATTAAGATTCTTTCCCCAGATGTGTTGTTTAGGATAGAGCAATAAACAAATTATTCGAGTTACAAATCCAGAGATTATGCAGATTGGTTACATTGTTTTACACTCTCCCTAATTTTAGTTTAAACTCTTCTTATTCGCTCAGTCAATGAAACTCGTTGCCGATAGTGATCAAAATCTCCATATTTGTATACTGTAAACGGGACTTAATCGCGTTATAAAATCGAAGTATTTACCTCGATTCCTGACGTTTCGGCCGCATTGCAACGGCCGTGGTCACGAGTAGACCACGGCCGTTGCATTTACAGTATACAAATATGAATACAAATCGTGAAAGCTTAAAACAAAATCTCCATGTCAAAGAGGTCAATAGAAATGAGCTAAAAGATATATAGCGTAGTACCAGTGTATCCTATTTCATTGACACACTTCCCCACGTCTATTGGTTGTTTGTCAGGCGGGTGACAGCGGATGATAATAAATAAAGATTATCTCGGAAGTTGGGCGATCAAATGTAACATAATATACTCGTGTATAGAAACTCGCGCCGTCGTATCAATCAAGGAGAATTAATAAAAATTGTTGGCGAACTAACTTTGTGTTGCTTCAATACTTTACGAGCGTGTGTTTGAGGACTTACACTCAGCGGTATCATATTGGGATCTGACTTGAGCTCTGTGATTTATTGGAAAACGTTTTCTATGATTTTGTTAGTTGTTCTTTGAAACCAATAAACTCGTTGGTTCGTTTAGCAATTGCGTACTTACGTAGTCGCTAGTTTCGATAATATCGGAATGAAGTAAATACCTACTTTATACTGTATGCGAAGCAGCAATTTACAAACCTGGCAAATATACGAACGTGACTATCTCAATTAATTAATAGATAACAGCTAAACATTATCGCATTTTCTTGTATTAGACATAGTGATGTTAATTAGATTTTCAACTATCAAAAATACCGCTATGGACATCACTAGAAATGACGTTATTTAATATGGTCTTGGCCTAAACTCTTATTTTTATTTTACTTTCATTTATTAATTGTCCGTGGTTATCTTGACATTTTCAATTTTATTCCAGGATAAATTTTATTATTTTAGTCCAGTTATCATATGCATAAAATCAAGCACCCCCGGGTAGGGCGTGCTTGGATTTTTTTAGGTCCCTCGGGATCAGGCTCCTGCGCATAAAAGAAAAATAGTTTTTTTTTATTTTATTTATTTATCTTGAATAACTCGGCCATTTGTGTTCATATACGCAGGACTATTTTTTGAATTTACACTCCCAGTGAGAAGAGAGACCTATGAAATAAAATCCAAGAACTAATTATTCCCGGGTCAAAACCTATAATGACTGGACTACTTATAATTGTACAACACGCCTCAGATGGGCAAATATGAATAAAGGACAATCTGCATATTTGTCACGACCACATATAACATTATTTAAATCAGGTGCTATATTTCTATTAGTCTTTTTCAAATATTTTGGTATACTGAGAGCGGAATACAAAACGCTTAATGTATGTCAATCATAATCGATCGAGCGTTCCTCATTTTATTACTTCGAGCGATGAGGTCGTTACTAGAATGATTCATACAGATTGTATACGAACGACACTGTAATTGGTTTTATCTACACTAATGTTGTAACATTCTACTTATGTTTTCAATACTTGACTTATAATAACTACTGTTATAGCTCAGACAACAAAAAACTCAATTTAAGCAATTTGACAAATGTTATAATAAGATTTTACGATATCGATTTGGATATTATCCAAATCGATATCGTAAAATCTTATTATAACACTGTGTGAGAAAGAGAGAGAGAGAGTGTTCTACCGCTTGTATAATGGGTTGTGTTCCGAGGAATTGTTTGACATGATGCCCACGGCCACCTTCTATCACCGCACCGCTCGCCATCGACAGGGAGTTCACGCTCACACATTGGAGCCCAAATGGTCCCGTACAGTTCGGTTTCAGAGGAATTTCCTCCCACGGACCCTCCGATTGTGGAATGAACTCCCTGCCGAGGTTTTCCCTGAGGGCTACAATATGGGGTTCTTCAAGAGGGGAGTCAATAGGTTCTTAAAGGGTCGGCAATGCGCATGTGATGCCCCTGGTGTTGCAAGCGTCCATAGGCTTACGGTAACGTGATATAAAAAAAAAAAAAGAGAAAGTGGTGAGAGAGCCTTATTTCAAAATCCTAGCAGCGCGCGTTCGCTCCTGATTGGCCCTGCGCGCACTGCAGCTGCGCTCTCATTGGTTCAATGCCAGCTTGCAAAGGATTTGCGAGAAAGAGACAAAGCTCTACAAAAAAATGAAAGCAAAAATGAACGCGACACGAACGACAACGAATAATCTACTGTTTCGTAAAATTTAAAAGTAAAGTCATGTGATTTTTTCACATTATATTTCAACATTAAAGCTAGTATTTTATTAACATTGAATTATAAAAAGTATATATTTACGCGCCGCATTTTTTGCAATCAAATTGAAGTATTTAATAAAAATATTTGTCTTCAAAGAACATTACATTTTAAATCGTCGGTCAAGCAGTCGTCGCCTCGTCGGTCAAACAGTCGTCGGTCCAACAACGAATGGGGCAATACGCGTGAATTTAATGTTTCGCAATGTTTGATTAATTGATTAATTGCATTAGTGAAGATAAAGTAGTGTATGCAACTGCATATAACACGGGTATTAAAACACTCGTGAGGTACTATTTTGAAACTCGCTTTCGCTCGTTTCAAAAATTCACACTCGTGTTTTAATACCCTTCTTTATATGACAGTTGCATAAACTACTATTAAATGAATGTACCTATTTTAACGATCTTCGCAAATATGGACATTTGCCTACTTACATAATCGATGTTTTATTCAATTTAATACTGCAATTAAAATAAAAAATTTAATAAAAATAAATTAACCTAGAAACACTGCGGTAATGTATTTTTTTTTAGTTTGAAATAAAAAAAACCTTTAAATAAAGAGGAGAGTCTACGTCTTCGGGATTAGTACCCTCCTCCCAGGCTGTTTCTGTACCATAATTATTGTAAATTCATAAATTGTATTGTATTATATTATTTATAATATGCAAATGTATTTGAATTTTTATATTTTTTTATTATACATCTGATCACAACAAGAGGCCCGCTGAGTTTGTTTCGCCGGTTCTTCTCAAGACAGGGCTAGGGTTGAACCGGTGGTAGATTTAATTGTTGACGTTCAATAAGTAATTCCTGTAATTCTATTTTGAAAAAAAAACTTAATCTTTCTTTCTTTCTTAAAACTACATACCCAACAGAGCACAGCGCAATGGACAATGTTGTTTATATTCTTGAATTAGGAAAACACACGTCCTTTTTTTAGATTTAGTAGGTAAACGCTATAACAAAATATAATTTAAATTTAAACTAACCTCGTCTCTTGTATGGGACATTCCAACATAATACCAACGAGACAATCGCGAATTCATGTCAAGTAGCATATTTGTACATAATATGCACTGCCTGTATATTCTAAATAAACCTACACAGAGAATTGTGTAATATTCATATTTTTACCTAATATCCGGGTTAGTAGTCGTTTCGCCCAAAATGTTTGCCCAAATTGGGTGAAACGACACTTTCTATTTTTTAGACTGTTACTAGTAGTCGTTTCGCCCAAATTTTATTTTATTCAACACATACAAGATTTAGGTACAATCGAGTACAGTGTGCCTTCGTAAAAAAGAGGAGGTTCTTAAGGGGACAAACAATAAACAAATAGGTACCAGGAGCGCAGAGATCATGAGGAGTTGCTTATAACCCATAATTTGCACTGTACACCTTCTCGACTTATGTGTTTCTGGTAAACGTAACCAGGAGCGCAGAGATCATGAGGAGTTGCTTGTAACCCATACTTTGCACTGTACACCTTCTCGTAACTTATGTGTTTCTGGTACGTACACGGAGGTACCAGGAGCGCAGAGATCATGAGGAGTTGCTTGTAGCCCATTCTTTGCACTGTACTACACCTTCTAACTTATGTGTTTCTGGTAAACGTACACGGAGGTACCAGGACGTCCCCGGCTGATGATGATGAATATTAATATATTATGAACATGACTGTATTTTTCTTTGTGTGAACTGTCAAATAAAATTTGGGCGAAACGACTACTAGTTACTGTCTAAAAAATAGAAAGTGTCGTTTCACCCAATTTGGGCAAAACATTTTGGGCGAAACGACTACTAAGCCAATATCCCAAGTAATGCTTTTATAAATTATTATTAATATAACCATACTGAGTACTCACTAGATAATGTTATTTAAGTAATGTTTTTCTCCAGGGGCTTAAAAGCCTCTTACACGGCACGTCTAATCTTCGTCAAGGAGGTGTGGAGTTTCTTTGACATCTCGTACTTTTGACGAAGGTATATTATTTTAAGCTTTATTTTTCTTTGACGGCCCAAAAGATGAGCAATTTGCGAGTAAGTGCATTCATGTACGAATTTCTAGTCTAAAACTTTATAAATAGCAGTACATACACGTAACCTTTAATTGGCTTGGTTAATTGATTATTTATTTGAAATTCTACTATCCCCTAAATAAATACATAAACTAATAATTAATATAAACACTAAAATTGTAAATTTTTAAGGGGGCTAACGGAGGAGTCGGAGCCATTTCTATGAATTCCACGGCCCATAGACATCCACAGAAATGTTACACAAATACGGATCCCTCCATCCCACCCTTTCCCAATGACTCAGCTGTCACTTTACGTAGGTATCGTGTAAGTGAGGATACGTTACCTCCCCGGTCGTTACCTTTATCATATAGTGGTTGCGCCATGCTACATGCATGCATACTTCCGAATATGTGACTAGCATGTTTGTTATTCTTTGACACATAAACAATACAATCGATCATAACATAAAAAATACTATTTGTTCTGTAAACAAATATTTCCCTCGGAATAGATATAACGCGTGATAAACTGCGGGGCACATCTAGTTCTAAAAAAATACCGTAATTCTAAATCAAGAATGAATGAGATAGCTCCCTTAACCATTTAGTTAACCATCTTCTTTTAGTTACTGGGATCTCGATAGTAATGGATTTTGTATTCAGAACTGTTTCCATTTATGTCCAAGTGATGTGAAAATTATTTCTTAATAGCGAAATGAAAAGGGACGACTTTATATTTCTTGTGTTTTGGTTTTATGTTTTTTTCTTTATAAGCTCATAGTATTATTATACTACTACTGTACTAGTGTAGGTAATATCTATTTGAAATACAAGAAAGCTAGTAATTTTGTTCTAGCTATGCCCGCGACTCCGGGCTTTTGAATACTACGGAGGCCCATAGAGATCCCCAAAATTGCTATGCACATGCATTGCCTAACTTTTCCCTCCATTTTCCTACCGTAATCTGATACAATTATAGATATAATAAAAATATGACACAATTTACGGTCTCAGTGCAGAAAATATTTTTCCAAGTGAATAAACTATATTTAACATCAAAACCGAGAGAAAAACTTAAAGGAATAAGAGTTTCACTAAAGATTATTTGGTCAATATGGCCACTTTGAGAATGAGATTGTAATGTTTCTGAAAATACTAAAGGGAGTGCAAAGTAAATTGTGAAACTTAGCGGATTGTGCGCTCTGTCGCTACCGAGATGTCTGCTGTTACACATCTCTGTCGACGATTTAAATTGGAAATCTTAAATTTCGCTCACTTCCCTTTTTATGCGAAATCATCATCATCATCATCATCAGCCTATTGCAGTTCACTGTTGGACATAGGCCTCTCCCATGCCAAATGGTCGGTCCTTTTTATACCAGATAATACGATGACTTCAGAAAAGACAAAAAACAATTTTACTCATTTTTATGCGAAACAACTCGTTGGTTAAATAAATTAATCGTTTGGCAGAAAAATGAAAATTACCAAAATTCAAGTTCCCACAATGTTCGTTGCTGGTGTCGACCTAGTCGATCGTAAACAGGATGAATTGATTGCGAATGATTTTGACAGTTAATCGAATGACAAAAAAGGCTTAGAGTTTATTTATGTAACTAACTGGTGCCCGCAACTTCGTTCACGTAGCTTAGTTAGTTCTATTATAATCAAAGTTTCTTTCAAAACACCACAAAAAGTTTCATTCGAATTAGTGCAGTATTTTCGAAGAATAGCCTGGACAAACAGACAAACAGACAAACGCCCCACGATTTCACCCGTGTAATATTAGATCCTATGAAAAATAGAAAATCATCCCACGGCATTCCATAGCAACATCTTTTCGGGATAGAAACTATCCTATTATTTTTATTTTATGGCATAGGGGGGCAAAGGAGCAGTCGGAGCCATTTTCATGACTACCGACGCCCATAGACATCCGTGTAGAAACTACACAGATGCGCAGCCCGCCTTTCTCCTACCACCTCCATAGGCCACCGGCTACTTACACACCGCACGAAACGCGGCAACACAGCTGTCACTTCACGCCGGTCTCGTGTAAGCGAGAGATATCTCCCCGGTGGTGCCGGCCCAATTCGGCTGCATGCAAGCATGCAGTGCGACACTACCTCTTAAAACTATTGAACTGATTTTCATGAAATTTGGCACACAAATAGACGGTAACTTGGAGTTACCGAAATCAGTTCAATAGTTTTTGCGTGAGATGTAACATACAAACTTTTGCATTTATAATATTAATATGATGTACAGGCACACGAAATTTACTGTTTTATTATATGTATAGATTTGTTATTTTTTCATTGTATAAGGTGCATAAAAAGTAACTAGAAATATTTTGGCGTTAGATAAAACCAAACTAAAATTTAGTTGGCCTTATTGTAGAACAATGAGAACGACATGTTCACACGAATGACGATCTTCAGCTTGATACAACTTCGCCAGTGAACGCAATCGGAGATATATTTTTAATATTTGTAACAACCGTTTTCATTTTTAGCGAGCTTTTCAAGCCTTTCAAAATCATGAGATATTATTAAATGATTTTTGTGTAAATTATTCTAATAATCTCCATGCTGTTTTCGGCTATGGCAAAAGCTCAGAACCCTTTTTTACTTACCAAGTACTTACCACGGGGCTAGACTAAAGTAGTGTATGAGTCACAGTCAACATCTTTCAGATGGATTAAAATACAATTATATAAGTTTATAACGGGACATGCTTATCTTTAAAGAGATCTTATTTTGAACATAACCCTCAAAGCCAATTCGACATTATCAGTGGGTGAAATACGCTATTACCAAAATAAAAAGGGTAGGCTTTTAAGGTTAACCTAAATAAACCTAATAAAAGATAATAATAAGTAGTTACATAGAATATCAATGAGCTTTTTTTGGATTTCATTGAAATATATTCAGCAATCGGCACAAGGAAGACACAAAAATATCACTAGCATCCTTCCTCTGTTTCAAATGCTCAGTAAGAAGTTATATAAACTAGCTGTGCCCCGCGGATTTATCCACATAAATTATTATTTATTGGAGTAAAAGGAAAAATTGTGCTATTATAAATTTATTACGTTAATCCAGATTCTGAAAATCTATATCTGTATTTGTGTGAAAATTCATTTGAATACATTCAGTAATTTCTACGTTACGGAATAACAGTTATTAACAATTTCATTTCATATATGCTTGGAGGTAAGGAATATTGCGCTTCTTGGGCCACCGGCTACTTACACGTACGAAACGCGACATCACAGCTGTGACTGATCGTACGATTAGGCGGTAAGAGTATCGTACATTGCTCCATCCACACCACGATGACTAGTTGACGTATTCGAATCCTGATCTGCTCAGGATTATCAAATCAGAAGTTATTATTGTTGTCTACATTTTCGTTCACTAAAATGTGTAAGGGTTACTAAATTCTCGCGAGGTATAAACATATTTATTCCACTGCCAATATTAGTTGCTGAACTATGCTTATTCTATCCGACTTCTAATAATAGGTAATATTCACTACTTTGTTTATTTTATTTTTAAAGTAAAATTATGAATGTATAGTGATCTAAATTAAACAATTATAGTATGTAACAAAAATAATACCGCGATTATGATAGTAATGATGCTCATGATGATAGTAGTTATTCAAGTATGAAATTATGTTTAGCCCATTTCGCTAGTAATAGAATTGACCTTTTTTAGGTGATACTGAAACCTCTATTTATGTAACGATTTCTATAATTCTTTTTAGGGTTCCGTAGTAAACGAGAAACCCTTATAGTTTCGTCATGTCCATGTCTGTCCGCGGTTTTACTCAGAGAATATAAGTACTAGAAAACTCTAATTTGTATAGATATAAAAATTGCTGATGGCAAAAAGTGGTAGAAAAAACCTTAATTTAGTAAAATGGGGATATTTTTTTTTATCGAATAAGACATAGTGTGGTGTATAGTTAAATAGGTCTTAGAAAAACATTGTGAAGTTGAGAACATAATTTTTCGATTTAGAGATCCGTTTCTGAAATACCTATTTGGTTTTAAAGTTGAATTTTTTGTTAGAGGCAAGTGTCCGTCACAAACCCCTCTATCTTCCCAATGGTTAAATATGGACACGTGAAAAAGTTACAGCAGTAGTAGCAGTAGTATAATGAAATTTAAAGAAAACTATCAGAGCTGAGTAGTAAAATGTACTCGAAAAAGTAAAATTTCATACAAATTTTATTCAAAATTAGTGGACAAATATTGTTAATTATTTTTAACGTAATTTTTAGAGGTTTTTTTAGTATAAAATTAAAGTGTTCATACCCAACTACGGAACCCAGACAGCACTTGGCTCGACACGCACTTGACCTGTTTTTTTCACTTTAAGTACGGTCAGGAGGTGGTTCTACATAAATTTTATGAAGATCTGATAACGATATGCTAGCTCTTTAATTTGCATATGTATTCCATACATTTATCAGCGGCATGTTAAGAGGGAGGTACCTCTCGCTTACACGATTCCGCCATTCGATGCGACTATACAG
>LUGF01017497.1:144061-166817 GCA_001625245.1 Calycopis cecrops | reverse complement strand
TAAAATAAAATGTCAATTGAGTTTTTTGTTGTCTGAGCTATAACAGTAGTCATTATAAGTCAAGTATTGAAAACATAAGTAGAATGTTACAACATTAGTGTAGATAAAATTGTTTTATTGTAATACATAGTAAAGTTTAAGCAGTTGGATTTTTTGTATTCCATATTAATTAAAGATTAACACGATTATAAGCCAAAAATGGAAACATGTGGATACGTGCACAGGACGCTGGTACATTTAACGAGCCAGTGCTGGCGTGTAGTGCACACTACACATGCATGGTTCACTGCATTTTAAATGACTTTGTCAAGGTCGACCGCTAAGTTGGAATGAAAAAACTGTGACTAATGCGTTTTTATCCTGTAAATACCATTCACCATGTTCGTCGTTCTTCTATACGTGTTTACATTCTCCCTCGATATATTACATACATCAAATACCATATACTTGAAAATAGTCATTAGGTACTTTAAATTTTGATGTACGGTTGGAAATATTGAAGCGGCTGAATTGGACCGGCACGACAAGGTACCTGTGGTTCACACGACAAGTCGTGTTGTCTCGTGGAGTTTTGTGAGTTTCTGATAAACCACTGGATGGGGAAGGGGAAACTAGACAACGCATCAGGGACTCCTATGTCCAGATATGGACGTCCTCCAGCTGATCATGATGATCAGCATACAGTTATGTAGATATAGAGTCTATAAGTGTCAGTAGTCATCAGAAACCTCCGACTGTTATATTATATTATAAAAAGATCAGATAAACAATAAAGGCATTCCTACTATAAGTTATCACCTTACATGACTATCAATGAATGCGTTAAAGAACATAGTCGATCAAACGAACGCGTCCAATAACAGGACCCGGAGCGAGTTTACAAAAATAACAAACAGGTGATACACCGCAGGTGGAAACATTAATAGCTGCAGTGAAAAAAGTTAATAGTGGCCGAGAGCGGCACACTTCATACGCACGCCTTTACAAGGACGCTCCATGCGTCGGACATACGCGTCTTTACTAGTGTTGTAAGCATGCGGACCTTACGCGCGGCCTGGTTATGGCACCTACTCGTAGGTCGCAAACAAATATTAAGGGAGCCCTACAGAAGGACACACTAACTGGCGGACGAATTTCATCCATCACACTATAGGCAGACGGGGGATTTTTGTCCGCGGACAAAAAGTTCGCACAAAAATGTATGCAAAGTACCGCGTAGGTACTTTTAATCCCTCGTTTGCGTTACTCGACACAGTTGTAAGCGATCTATAAGCTTTTGCAGACAAAAAGGTCCGCGTACAAAAATTCCTCATCTGCGCAGGATTTAAAACAATTTTTTGCTTTAGTTGCTTAATGAAATTAAAAAAAATTATAAACTTATGCTGATATCCATATGCATACATAGTTACCAAATAGCACCGACTGCTCATTTTCTCCGTGTCACATAAAATAATCACCCCTAACACTAACATTAGTGGTAGAACTACCGAGATATTTGATTCACTCTATCCGTCTTTAGTTGTACATCCACACGTCACCAATATGTCCGCAGTCCGCACAGAAGTTTTGGTACCGAACTACGAGTACCACGTAGCTATTGGAGTCCGGAATATCAAATTACGCGTCTACTGTTCGGCCCACAATACATTTGCAATGCTAACTCGCATTCGCTACTGCGCTAGAGCCGCTGGATTCTGAGTTAGCAAACATTTTTGACACTCTTTGACGTCACGTAGCATTTCTTTAATGGGGCGACAAGAAGACAAGAAATGTTTTGGAAAATTGATAAGATGTGGCTGAACTGAATACGACATAAACTTTGGTTTTTATTTGATTCTTTTCGCCAATTTGGAAGTTCTTTATCGTGTGTGTTTTTTGCCATGAATGACATGCAACCAATTTATACCCACACGACCGGAAAACAACCTCTCATTAAAAGTGATAGATTTGCTTTAGCGTTATGCATTGCGGGAAGACTTTAGGAGGGCAACGTGCATATGCGGATTTGTGTGCGCTAGTCATGTTTGTCTCTTTATCTACACAATTTCACACACACACAATACTTACACCTTCACTATTAGAAAGCTATATCATCAGGAAGTAACATAGGCTATATTTTATTACCATTGAACAATTTTTGTTGTTGACGCCCAAAGTGTCGGTCGGCTAATATATATGCCCTGCGATTTCACCAGCGTCTTCTGATTAAGAAATTTTACCCTCATATTTCACCCCCAAAAGGGTTGAATTTCTAAAAAATACTTTCTTAGTGCTCTCTCACATTATGAAATCAAACCATGTACAAAATTTCAAAATGCCTTGATTGAGCCTTGATATCCAAGTTAACCATCGTTGCCTTTTATATATATATAACTAATCCAATGTGACTCAAAACGTTGGCCACTTTAGCTCCACGTCGACTCCTGTACGAATGTCGTCATTAACAATAACAACAGGGCCCCTCGCGAGGACGCAAGTGGGTCAATCAATAACAAGGCAAAGCAACCGGCTACACGCGCGCCCCGTACCTGCCTGTCATGTGGAATATGTACACTGAGAAGGGGCTTATAGTAAGTCGTAGTGTCATGGTGCATTGCAGACGATGATATGCTGTCGCGTTTTGTGCGGTGTGTAAGTAGCCGGTGTCCCATGGGGGTGGAGGAGGAAGGATGGCAACGCGTTTGTATACCCTCCGTGCGGAATTCTATAGGCGTCGGTAGTGATGAAAATGTCTCCGATTGCTCGTTTGCCCCCTTATACTATAAAAAAGTCGAATTGGGCTAGCACGACCGGGCCGGCCTGTAGGTAGACAATACTGCTGCTGATACAGCAATGCTGTCGAGTTCCGTGTAAAAAGTTTCCGGTGGTTCATGTAGGGGAATGAAGGAATGAGGGCAATGTATGTCTTCCAGCTCCGACTGCTCATTTACCTTCTTATACAAACAAAATATAGAGAACACCGGGAAAAAACGAAAGACGTTTTATTTCCTCCCAAAACAGAAAATTGATTACGACAGCATAAACAGAATGGCATGCATGTAAATTACACTTCAGCCGGTGTTATGTCATAGTTTTTATCAGTACCGATGAAATTAATTATCTTTTCAGTCACGAAAATGGTACCCACCGCGTGCACCATACAATTTCTTTCGACGAAGAAAAATGGCGAAAGCAGAGAGGAAATGACATTGATAAGTGAGAGGAAACATAAAATCCGTATATGACGTATGCCGAAGAACAGATGGCCGGTGGGTCGCTATTCTAGAGAAAAGCCGGTGGCACACTAGTCTAGAGAAAGAAGAAGAATACTACATATTAATATAGAGAGAAGTGAATTATTAACGGTCTCCGTATTTCCGCGTGTTTTCTTTCAATTAGAGATTAAGTAGCAAAATCGGTAAGGCTGGTGGAAGAAAGAAAGAATAACATTTATTCGGACACAATACAAGAGACAACAACAACAGAGTACATACAAGATAAAGAAGTAACATAAAGATTGCCTCAAGTAAGGACCAAAACGGTGTGGTTCGGTATAAGCCAGGTCATGATGATAGCCATGGTCATGACTTCTCCTCATGTTCCATACTTTACACCACCTCAGATTAGAACGGGGTCTTGAAAAAACATTTTCTGGCCTCGAATCTGTTTCATTTTCATAGTTCCGCTACTATCACAAAAACAAACATGGACAACAAAGCCACTATGACGAATTACGTAGCGGTTTATTTATATATTTTACTTCCTTTGTCAGCGTGGCTAAAACTAACCGACACGTCGGCGAAGTACTAACCAAACCGCGATATAATCCACAAAATTTTATCATCCAGACATTTTTACGAGGTCAAAACCCTTTAACTATAAAGAGGTCGAATTGACATTTTACTGCTCAAGTTTATTAATTTTTAGTAAAAATTGCTTGCTACGCTGATTGAGCAAAATATCGAATATCGAGCAAAGATAAGAATGATATAAACCGAGAGTTTTATTCAGATAATAAATATAGTGCATCAAAGCTTGATTGCTTAGAATTCCGTAAACACGGAACTATATTATAATATTCTTAATTACGTTTATACATTTCAGTAATATAAAGGTGGCATTAGTGATAATAAAAACAGATATCATGCACTGTGCACATTATCTAGCAGAGTGTTTCCAATAACGAAATTATTAATATGATAGTCTGCGTATACGAGCGTTTAATTTAATAAGCCGAGATATTTTTCATTCATTTTGCTCAGTAATAAAATCACGATATATTTTTTATATAACAGACAGTCTTGGTAATTAAGTATCAAGCGCTGTAAAGCGCCGTCAGCAGCAGACAACTCTCGCTCTCGAGAGGTGCGGAACAATTTTTCTCATCTCTAATCGCGCTCATCTCGGGCGCCGACTATAAATGTTCCGCGAAAGTGTACGCTGGAAAATATATTAAAACGCTAAATTAAATCACTGAAACGTTTGTGAGATGCATTTTTAAACGCGACTCGGTCTTTTATTGTTCATAATGTAGCACTTCGTAATAAACGCGCACGCCAATTATGCTCGTAATATTCATGACTCCCTCGTGGTGTAGTGGTAAGCATGTTAAACCACCGATTCGGGGTTCGAGTTTCTAGTCTTATCAAAAAGTGTTATTGGGATTTTAAAATTTCTAATAGGTAAGTCCGTATACAAGTTAGAGGTGTTAAGCCCCCGTTCCTCGGAGAATGTAACGCTATCAGTCCTAAGCCTGATAATTCTTTAGCGGCATCCAGCTGCCATCAACATCGTATAAGGAGTGGGTACTAATTACATAGCCGACGAAGCCGAAATTTAGCTAGGAACTTATTAATACGTGAAGCAGTAACGGGAACGTCAGAAATTTGACAGGAATTGTTATGAACATTTTAATTTTTAAGGGTCACTTTCAATTACTTTTCAAACCACCCTCCACCTAATGGGATGTGTTTTTATTGCATCATTAGACGGTTTTGATTCGTTGGTTATTTGGTTTTTCACGCACTCAATCTTACAACTTCAATTAAAATGTTGGTTAACTTACTAGAACACCACACCTCTAATCACCAAATTACATCTTAAGCGCTTATAATAACTAATTTCCATAGACATCACTCCAACTACAAAAAAAGCATATTAAATTCTCTATTAAACGAAACAAGTTTTTACTAACAGGTTTTTTGCCGACATCAAAGGTATCTTTTGTGCTACTAAAAGTAAAGTTATCTAAGTCTGCATACGGTCGTGTCGACAAGCTAAGCGTGCAATTAAAGCGAGAATTAAGTATATAATTATTACAAATCCTTGCAATCAACACTCTTACTAAACGCGGCCTCTCAAAATCGCAACACCGCCTTGAAATACATAAAGCAGATATGCTTATTTATTTAATCTCTTAACTAGCGTAGGTATCTAATATTCATGATCAGACTATATGATGTGGGTAGAAAGTGAGAAAGGATAGCCGAAGTTCGAGGCCAGCGGCGTGCTGTGGAGAGGCCTATGTCCAACAGTGGACTGCAATAGGCTGATGATGATGATGGATGTGATATTATATAATATGACGCTTGAACATCTATTCCGCTTGGACTCGGGGACTAAGAAAAAAATGTCAAAGAAACTACAATTTTTCCTTATATATAAAACGATCGTTTTGTAACTTATGGAAAACCCCTGGGACAGAACGTCACAGGTTATTTGGTATAATATGCACGTTCTCTCATTCACTTCGATTTCTAGGTGCGTGAGAGTTTGTTTAAGCCCAGTATTTTGGGTGCAGCGAAGGTAAAGTTTTAGCGCTCTCTCACTTAAGCCTGGGGACGGCGCAGAAATGCGTTTCCCCTGGAAACCCGAAAACAAAATGTTGTCCATTGTCAATTACAAATTACATCAACCTAACTCTTGGACGGAAGGGGCCTTTTTAGTTGGTGTATAAATGCATCTCCTCGCGAAACCAAACCAGTTCATGGAGACATAATTTAGCAATAATAATAATATAATATCTGTGGACTTTTACACACTACGTTAGCCTAACCCCGTGCTAAGTACCGTAAGGACTTGTGTTACGAGTACTAGACAACGGAAATATATTTATTAAGTTTTATAAATTTAAGGAATTTTGTATATTGAATATTCGTATTATAGAAATACATAATATAAAACATATAAGTCATCCTTGACCAAGGCGGGATTCGAACGCGCGACCCCTGGCGCAACATGCTCCTCTTGTCCGAGCTCTGTACCACTGCGCCACCTGGTCGTCAGCACTGACCGGCAGACGGGAACGGAAGAAACAGCTATGTCACGTAACTGCTTGGGCGGCACAGAGCGAGCGCCGGTGTCGGCCGCGCACGCGCTTACGTAAAACCTGTGTTGTTGTGCCAATCAGAGCGTAGCGACCCTCCGCGGACCGTTTTATTTATTTTAGCGAAGTTTCCAACACCTTCGCGTTGGGCAACATCCACGTCTGTCTGAAGGTAAGAGGTGCATTGCAGCCGCATTGGGCAGGCGTGATCGGATGTTACTGAGCGTCGGTAGTTATAGCAACGTTGCGACTGCTCGTTTGCCCTCCTGTACTATAAAAAATGCAGTGGGGTGACCGTCGGTTCGTTGTCTGACAAAATAGTTAACCTCTATAACTTTACCTACAAGCTTGCCCTTTAACATTTTAATAATTTCTTGGATAATGTAGGTATACTTAACACCTATCTAAATGTAATCAAGAAAACATGAATCTGACAACGCTATAAGAATATTGATAAACATAGAATTAAATGCAAGCCACTTTTTTTAGTAAGAGGTAGTGCCACACTGCATGCTTGCATGCAGTCGAATTGGGCCGGCACGACCGGGGAGGTACCTCTCGCTTACACGAGACTGGCGTAAAGTGACAGCTGTGCTGTAGCCGGTGGCCCATGGAGGTGGGAGGAGAAAGGAGGGCAGCACATCTGTTTAGCCTCTATGCGGATGTTTGTGGGCGTCGGTAGTCATGAAAATGGCTCCGACTGCTCGTTTGCCCTTCTATACCATAAATAAAAATAAATAAAAACTTTCCAATAAATTCAAGAATCACGTTTTCCATAAGTTGATGTTGGTATAAATGTCTCCCTGGCCGATTTCGGCTACACTAAAGAGAATAGCGAAGTATGCAGGACATATTATAGTCCAGGCGAGTACGCAACATAAGTGCTCACTCTACCTCATTCCTATATTCCTAAAACACAACCAAAAAGAAATAAGGCGAATTCCGACAGGTTATCCATGCCAACCTTCTTACTACCTACTGAAATTAGAAATTAAAAAAACTGTCAATCACACTCTTTTCTCCGACCTAGGATTCGAACCCGGCGTCTTACGATCTGCAATTGAACAAACACGCTAACCGCATTAAAACTAATATACCTACAACGGCAAGGCCACGACAAACTTCAACAATACAACATCCTACGTTTAATGTTTCCTTCGACAAAAACAGTTTATACTTGTGCACCGCTGGAGGAAACAGATCTAAATATAAATGCCGATCTGTTGCTAGACACCCGCTGCATATGGAAACAGAGCATTCCACCAGTGTTTTACGACCCCTAAAACGTGCGCATTTATCGTTAGATTTATATAACACGAGGGTACGCCACTGTGCATTTAATCTGCAACTAAAAACATGTCCGCAATGCACGAATTTGGACGAGTGCTTGTGTAGTATATAACTCTTCCTTACAAATATTATAAATGTGAATGAAGGTAGTTTCTTTAACTTTCACGCCAAAACTACTCATCTGCTCACCATGAAATATATACACATATTACTGTGTATAAGAGAGGGCATAGGATACCTTTCATTGAAGAAAAACCGAGAAAAGCCGGGGAAAAAACTAATTATAAATAAAAGCGCGTGTTTCTTTGATATCTTCCAATATCTACGTTTCTATTTCTTTCCAGAACATTTGAAAAGTTTCATTAAACAGAAAGAGATCAGGTGTTACGGTAACATTCATTACTTAGACGAAAGTACGCCTTTTCTTAGTCTCGAATGTTGTACGAGGGAAAATGGTCAAGCGGTTTACCTGTGCCGCGACTATCCATGTGAGCAAAGGATTACAGACGCAACCCGGACCTCGCATAAACCGCTCGAAACTTAGCAGTATTGTTACGAAATAAACATTTTCTTTACACCTGTGGTAGATTCTTTTTTCGTTTGGAAACACGTACTGGCATGAAAGTACTAATTACTTAAGTATCTAGAATCCCAAAGGTTTGGGCCGGTAACAATTTTTTTTTCCGCAGGGAAAATGCTTTTAGGCACCGTCCAACCGGCCCTGGGTGAACCGGAAGGGTGTGTAGGACTCGGCACGGTGCCTCTAGTAGAGGCCCCGGGAGTCTTTAGAGGCCCTCTACCGACTAGAAACCACTGCAAGAGCCTTCGGCCGCTGTGGTGGGGTGTCCTGGATCTATCAGCAACAGGGCACGGCCGGTAACAATATAAACTATCGCTTACAAAATTACCTCTATCCCGTATCAGTCGACTTCTTTTAGGGAATCAACAAAAATGTATATGAAAGTTCAAAGAACATACTTTAACGCAATTTATTCGTTATCTTATTTTAATATTACGAATAATAATTATTATATAATGTCAATTACAACATATTATTAAACATGCGTATTCATTCAGTGGCTTTAAAATTATGTTGCAGATGCGTTTCACTGTTACAGAACCTTTGACTCTCTAATTATACACCGTCTGTATTGTGTATAATTTATATAGTATTTTTATAGTATTAAACAAAGGGCTACTTATGTTATTTGGAGAGATAGAACTGTCATGATTTCATGGTGATTATATGTATAGTGGTATCAAATTCAAAAATATTAGTTATTCAAATCTGTGAAGTCCCTGAAAATATAGCATTCAAAAGCCACTCTGAGTACACGCATTCAAGAACCGCCCCACTGATGAAGAAACTAAAATCGCAACAAATTACAACAAAGATGCGTTTCATACGCAACGATGACGGAATCGTCGAATAAAGGCCAGAACTGAAATGTAACGCACACACATCATACAAGGATGTATCAAAGAGCTTCATTGCGAGGCGGCCTCGCGTTCGTTTCCCTCACAATAGGCGCACAAAAACTGGGGCATCGGGCAATTAGCAAATTTAAACTTGAAAAAATATTTCCTCACAACACTCACGTAATTCCGCGTAGGGAATTATGAATTCCGAGCGCGAAGGGCTCTCTGTTCTTACATTCATTTTTTATGAAAACAGTTTGTTCATAATACTAGGGGGCAAGCGAGGAGTCGGAGCCATTTTCATGACTAGCGACGCCCATGGACATGGCGTATAAGATATACAAATGCTTTGCCCTCCCTCCTCCTCAAAAATAAAGATAACAGCATTGCAGAAGTTTAATTTCATTATTGATTCGCGGGAAAAATATTCGCCACATAATTCCTTCTCATAACACTTTAACAACTGTTATACTAAGTAGATACCATAGTTCAGTGGGCCGATAAAAAATAGACATGGCATTTGATAAGTGACGCGAGATGTAAAACTTAACTCTTATTGCGTCGATTTAATTTGAAGTTAAGTAAAGTAAACTTAGATCAAGTTGTATATTATACAAAAACTGTGAGAGTAAAAGGTTTATATTTTTCACATAGTAAGAGGTAGTGCCACACTGCATGCTTACATGCAGCCGAATTGGGCCAGCATAAAAATAAAAGATTCGATTTCGATGTTAGATGATATTCATAATATTGACACGTCACAATTCATCGGCACGACATATCGTACCGGATGTCGGGCACGACAATTGGACAGTGAATGTTAATTATCGTAACCACTGTCGAGATCGAATAACACGACTGATTGTAAAGACAAATCACATACGTGTATCACGTACGTTACGGTTTGTTGACTGTGACACGCGTTATTGCTTTACTTATGTTTTAAAAAAAAACTTGAGTGCCTCGTGGTCCAGTGGTAAACGTGTTCAACCACAGACGTGAGGTCCTGGGTTCGAATCCCGGGTAGGACCAAAAATTATTATTGGAATTTTTCAATTTCTAATAACAGTCCGGATTCAGGATGTTGGCGGTGTTACATCCCAGTGCCTCGAAGAGCACGTGAAGCCGTCGGTCCTGCGCCTGATTTCTCCCCGGTCGTGTCGGACTGCCGTCCCTTTGGAATATGAGAATAAGGGAATAGAGAGTGCACTTGTATCTGCGCGCACACTTGTGCACTATAATATGACCTGCGCAGATGGCTCGTCTCTACAGACACGGCCGCCGTAGCCGAAATCGGCTAGGACGACATGATTTTTGTTTTAAAGCGAACAATACGAGTGCGCTTGTATTATTTATTTACATTGACCATGATGTTCTATTGGCGCGTACATTTTTGCCACTGCAGTGACGACTTATCTAAATACATCTTCCGGTGATAAGAGACGGACCGATGGACGCACTACCGTCAATACTGCTATAGAATGAATACTTCTACATGAAAACTGTGTGTTTGTAAACATGTGACCAGAGTTTATCTTAAAAAACGAATATAATTCTGAAGTAAAAGACCTTTTTAGGGTTCCGTACCCAAAGGGTAAAAACGCGACCCTATTACTAAGGCTCCGATGTCCGTCCGTCCGTCCGTCCGTCTGTCACCAGGCTGTATCTCAAGAACTATGATAGTTAGACAGTTGAAATTTTCACAGTGTATTTCTGTTGCCGCTATAACAACAAATGCTAAAAAATTAAATAATATGAATATTTAAGGGGGCCCTCATACAATAAACAATAACAAATTTTTTCGTCTTATTATACAGTGTAGTAGTAGTGTAAGTAGATAATGGTACGGAACCCTTCGTGCGCGAGTCCGACTCGCACTTGGCCGGTTTTTTTTCATACCGGACGCCTTAACTTGCATTTTAAGGAATAATCTTTCAAAATAATAATACTTACAAAGATTTAAGAGTAGAATGTGATTTTGGCGAACATTAAATAAATTGTTTAATCCTATTTTGAACTTGTATTTTTGTCATCAAAAGAGGCTCGTTTACCACCATATGCTATAGGAAATAATAAGTTTTACCTTTCTTTGTCGTGTGTCGATTGTGGATACTGTAGTACAGTTTGCTGATCTTCCATTTCCACCACACATTGTGTTCCTAACTCGAGTTCTGTAACAATAAACAAAAATACATCAAAATATGTCCAGCTGTTTGGCATATTTTAAATTTTTATTACTATTTAGCTATTACCACAGTCCCGCATTCTTTTTAATCAGAAATTTATTTGTTTATTTCTGTTAGCTTATTTACTTTAATTTTCAATAACCACAGCATACACTGTTTGTTTGACGTATAATTATTCTTTTATCTTGCCATAAATAAGCACGTAACTGAGATCGCCCATTCATGGGCACAGATCATTAATTGTTAGCAGCACATGAACCCTCTCAATCAGTGGTTCTTAACCGGTGGTCCGCAGGCTAATACCGGTCTTTGGAAGCATCTCAAGTGGTCCCTGAGCCATGCCATTACCTTCAGATAATTGCAAAATTTTCGTTATGCCCACCCTGACTGGGTGGTCCGCGGTATAGCGAAAGTTTAATCAAATGGTCTCTCAGGACTAAAAGGTTAAGAACCACTGCTCTTAATGAACATCAGACATTAAAACTAAACCTTAAGTTGCCTGCTAATCGTCAAGCTTAGACGCTTCTGCCAATCTTAAAATTAATATTTTATCCTTTCCATAGATGTGCCTGGGTATCAGACGTAGTTAGACAAGTTACAAGTTTTATTTTTGATTTTACACATTTATTCATAAATAAACAATTATATAGAAATACCTTAAATTAATCTGAAATAGAATTGCCAAAACAACCCAATGATGCTTCTGCATTTGTGTACAAATATGTAGCTTTATCAGACGAAGAGTAACTCTGAATAAAGAACCATAATAGGTTATTTTTTTATAGTATTAGAGGGCAAACGAGCAGTCGGAACCCTTTTCATGACCACCGATGCCCTCATAGTGTCTATTTTTCGTTTTTTTCGTTCGTTTCCTAAAATCACCTTCATGGGCCCGATTATATAAGTTGAATATTATATCAGCATATTTTTGGTTTTGTATCTCTAGGTATCTTCATTATAAAAATATTTCTACCACAAACTTTCTATCTTAGTCTTAATAGTAAAATGCCATGACGGAATGTATGTTATCTATAACGGGATCTAAGTAATTCGTAATATAATTAAATATAATAATTTCAATTATTATAAAGCGTAAAATTATATAATATAAAAAAGTAAAAGCATAATTGTTATGGCATTTGCAAAATCCCATATGATTACCTACTTTATCTTGTTTTTTACGGATAGTTTAAATTTTGCAATACGTTTATATAACTTTTATAACTCAATATATTGGTAAACAAGAGACGAAGAAAATAACTTATTGTTATTCTCAATAATAAAAAAGAACATTAAAATGTTGATGTCTTAAGTTTACGCGAAAAATACAATAAAACTACTTTAATTTTTATTGCAGTTTTTTGATTATTATTTAACCACTTATAACCATGGTCGTCGGAAAGACACATACATGACTTAGTAATTTTAACTTATTTACTTTACTTAACTTATTTATATTGTGTCTACGTTCTGTGCCAGGAACCAATGACGGGTGTTGATGATGACCAGCTCAACCGACAAACGTTGACATGTAATAATCTCTGCTCTGTCGGGGCCCGGGGCCTGGAGACCCTGGAGGGGTCGAGAAGGGGGTTTGGGGGGGTTAGGGATTATTTTCTATTTTCCACGGGATCGAAATGTGAAAAGTTCAACCGCGGGGCGCAGCTAGTATTATACAAAATTGTTTTGTTACAATGTTAGTTAACATACTCCGCCAAAACGGCTATACCGATTTACATAAAATTCTGTGTGCATATCGGGTATGTCTGAGGATCGGCCAACATCAATTTTCTTCCCGATGTTTCCGCGGGGTCGAAACTTACGCGGGTAAAACCGCGCAGCGCAGCTAGTAAACCATAATATTTTAACACTTATTATCGTATTTCCGGTGAAGACAAACATAAAAAACACAAAGAACCGTAATAATTGGTCCAACCGTTCTTGAATCTTACGGCATTTCAATTTCGACATTAAAATATGTGTAAATTTAATAAACCCAAGTTCTAGACTTATCTTGGCGGTGGTTAATTTATCAAATGTTATATTTTTAATGTCAGAGTGAAAGTTGTTAAAAGGACAACCAACGAACAAGTTCGACATTCTGAGATTTAACGACATCTCATTTACTCAAACGCAGACTCCACATCAAGATTTGGTTATTTTACAGGTGCCTGCAATTATTTGGCGATTTAGGATGGCAACATGCTTGCCAAGCTGCCGTTCCCTGAGAATAAAAGTTACATAATGATAATTTCGTTCTGTCAAAGCTAATTACAATATTTCTCATAATATATTACCTAGTTTACTCATGAGAACTTCGCAAACTGATCGTTCTCGAATCGGGGGTCTTTGAAATAGGTACAAAGTAGGAAACTGTCCGTGTCTACAAAGGACTCGTTTCAAAACAGCCATTACAGAGCGAGTGGTCTACAATTATATTTCTCACAATATATATTTAACATACTAGTATCATTTACCTAACGCTATAACTTGTTTCTTAGAGACTACAATATTCATTAGCATCAGCGTTCCATCCAAAGATAGAGACTCAAGATCCAAAGAGATGATGATCGACGGCTACAGGCATCCGCATAATAGTTGTGCAAATGTTTTCTCTCGTTTCATCCCATAAGTCACTAGAAACTCACAAAACACGAAACGCGACAGCTCAGCTGATGCTGGACGCCCTTGGCGACAGTATCATGCGGGTGAAAGACACAATTCACCTCTAAATAAACATGGCATCTGTATGTCAGTATAACTGTCATTTTATCCTTATTTCAACACGTGGAGACACCTGGGTTACCATCACAGCATAGCAAGTATGGTTGTATTGGAGGGTCACCTATAGCCACAAGTAGCCGAGTGTTAGTACTCTCCTACCTCACGAACGTTTCCGTTCCGGACATCATTGTTACTAGTAAAGAGCGGCATTCCACACTGTCTAGCCCTGCTGTGGACCATGAGCTGAACAATGCCTTCGAAAAAGAGTATTTCCACTCCAATATCTGCCACGAGGTCATTATGCTACTGCCCCACACTGAGCACTATGCCGGAGTGCGCCACCGTGATCACGGGCTGTCCCAGTGTCCTCGGGACAATTCCCCTCATTTAATCCCTATTTCTCACTTTGAATAGTAGATAGTGAGTAGATTTGATCGCCCGATAGGAAATTACCCATTTTTGACGACCAGGTGTCGTTCATAGTACCTACACTCATACTTACTTTTTACCCAAGGCTAATTATATATATCAAATGCATTATATGCATGCATTATAACCGACTTCGCCCGTCACGACCGGGGCAATACCACTCGCTTACACTATACCTGTGTAAAGTGTAAAATACCTGTATTGTCTCGTTTCGTGCGGTGTGTAAATATCCGGAGGCTCATTGAGGAAGGCGGATAAAGAAGAGAGCAGCGCAACTGTATAGCTTCTAAGCGGATGTCTATAGACAACGGTAGTCATGAAAATGGCTCCGACTGCTCGTTTGCATATACTATAAAAAAGTCTAAGACGACTAGATCCAGCTGCACCAAACAAGATCACATCACGCTAAGAGATTCAATTCACCAATCCAAATCACATTTACAACCGCCATGGTCTAACTCGAGTGTGCACGAAACGCGAGTTGATAACCGTAGGACAAACACGGGTGAAGTGAATTGCATTCGTTAGATGCAAGTGAGTCATTGGAGGTCGGGCGTCTCGCGATAGCATCGCCCGGCCGATCATTATACCGTGATACAAATTCATCATCGTTGTTGAGTTTTTTCAGTCCTGCACTTATGTTGTGGAATCGAAGAAAAGTCACGTCTCAGTCTCGTCAGGCGATGTTTGTGGTCGAATCAGGAGACAGACTCTCCCACAGGCGGTAGTGATGTATCTCCAAATTCTCCATTTGAGAGTGCTCGTTATAGCTGTTTAAACTATTTTCAATAACATGGGACCGATAAGTCCCTCCGGCAGCAGCTGCAGCTCGAGGGTGGTTGCTACAATGGCCTCGGTTTACTCACATCATTGCATAACACGTCGTCTAGGTAGTAGTAGACAGTAGGATCCTTTTTTTTTCTCATGGCTAACTTTCATTTACTACTTCAGGCATCATTCAAGTTATTTAATTTCATATTATTCCTGATTATAATCTTCAATATATGTGCCATGTGTTATATATATATTTTTTTTAGACAAGGTATTAAGAAATATACAGAATTTTGCATTTATAAATAGTATTAGGAATGAGGTAGTGCAGAAAAAAATAAAAGTGCCACTACTGTCTTGCATTCGAATTTGCAAGTTACTGATTTAATTGAGATTTACAAAACTGCTGAGCAGTCCACCACACAATATTCATTGGCAAGCTTACTGCCTAAATTTGTTGAATACCATAAGTAATATAAAGAAGTTAATTTAAAAATCTGACTTAAAAAACTGAAAAGAACAGAACAAATCAAGAAAGTTGGGCTCTTTTTTTTAATCACTTTGTAATTTGGATGAATTTTTGTATAATTCATGAAATTTTAAAATAAAAGTTTCAGTTTAAATTAAAATTACAACCTAAATATATTTTTAAAATTATTATTCAAAACCCTACATTTTGTTACTACCACGGCGAGTTTATGAAAAAAATGGAACTTGTTTTCATTTACTATTGTACTTACTATCTACATGTTCACCAAGCAAGTATATCGAGCAAGCATAGTGGACCGGAAAAACACCAATCCACCTTCATATAAACAAAAACCTTTTGCAAAAAGGCGCCAAAAACTATTGTACCTATATGTAATATAAAAAATTATTTTCAAATTTACTATACCATTTAAAATAATAGTAATCTTAAGAATTCAATTGCCGAGTTGAAAATATATTTCTTATCAGCTCCATGCTAAAATATTATAAATGTGAATCTCTTGCTTTTATATTAGCCCCTCTTTCCTAACAATTTACAAAATATTAAAATTCAGTCAACTCGATTAAAATTTTTAGACCTTAATGGAAAATAAATACTTAATGTTATTATAATAATTATTTTTATAATATATATGATCTGTGTGTTGTGTAAAAAGAAGTTATCATACATATCAACCTAATGACTGTCAATCAAGATATAGATGATATTTGTATGAAAATTATATTATCCTCTTAGATGTTGAAAGAGCCCATTTCCCCTATGTGGTATATTCTACAGATTCACTTAGTTGTATCCAGAGTTTTCAATTTTCTCATTTGTAGAAATAATAGTACTCTATTCTCGTCCCTAGCAAATATAGACAAAAATTTCATAGAGAATGTTCACAGCCTTTTAGAAGAGCTTCTGGTCAAACTACTAGGTAGTTTTTGTAAATTTATTATGGAGAAAATAATATGCATACATAAATACATGATTAGTCTAATTTTTTAATTCCTCTTCAGTATACATTATGAAATTGTATTAGTCAATAATGGATCATCTTCACATCACCACTCATCAGGCATGGGGCTTGTGTGGCTTTCCAAAAAATATGTTGCCTCAAATATGAAGTCCACATTTTTTTCAAGTAAAATGCAACACAAATCATAATTTAAGTGTTTATATTTTGAATGTTTATGTATTTTAAAAAATTAAATAACAAGGTTCATTTTCATGTAGTTTAAATAATAATCAATGTTATGAATGAATGGATAGCAACAAAGACAAAAGTATAAAAGTATAAAACAAAATATAAAATCATATTTTAAAAGTAAAGAAAAATACAATCTACTGCAATTCAAATACTTGATGTTATATTTTAAATTGATTCCTGAATATATTTTAGAAATTGTTACATAGCATTGAAACCCAATAATTGTTTACCTATAAGCGAATAATAAACGATAATGATACCATTTTCATGGCATTATTTTGAAAAATAATTCTACCAAATATGATGTCACTGTAGTTATTCACCATTATTGAGTTTTATCAGGTGAACATTTGTAATGCTGATAAATTCAAGCACACGCAGTCACCTGGCCGATTGCGAATTTCTTTATTTATTACAATACCAGTACAAAACCAGCTTACCTCGTCTGTTAAACGGACGAACCCGAACAGCAACTTTTATCTTATCCGAGGCCATTTTTTACACTAAAATCTCACAGGTATACTAAAAACACAACACTTCGCACATTAGAGTAAAATAAATTAATACACATATTCACCCATATTCTAAAACAACTAAATTCATTATTTTACGTTCTATTCACGACGTTCTCAAAATGACACTGTCGGCCATATTGAATTTTAGTGTAGCCAGCATTGACTTTTTCGCAAAGGGAATAAACTACCATATTAGAAATACGTCATACATTTTTCGTTTCAGTTCTTATTTATTCTACAATACTAATTTTATTTTTATACTCATACAAATTATACAATATGTTGAAACAATAAAATTCTCATTTATAATTTCATGAATAAAACTCAATAAATGTATGTTTTATAGTGTTTATATTTTAGTATTTGAATGGTGGCGCTGCTGTCAGTCAAGTCAATGGTAGTTTTCTTTTTATTTCTACAGTGTCGACATAATATGAGTAAGTCATGGTAATCACCTCAACGTATATTTTAAAATTATATTCCTTCAAACTGATAACTCAGAAATTTAGTACTTTTCATATTGAACTGTAAAAAGACATGGTATTTTTACTTACATAGAAAAGTGGAGCAATGTACATAGTAATGCTGTCACAAACTAGGAATATCTTTCCTTCCCCAACGCGTTCTTAGAAGTTTGGACTTCATAATTCTGTGTATTACCATAGAGAGGTAAGTAGAACTTGAACATAAAACTTCAATACATAATACTATACAATTCATCATCATCATCATTAGCAGCCAGAAGACGTCCACTGTACAATTGTTAATAATATAATATAATTAAGTCCATTACACGTATGTTTTCTCTTAATTGAGGATGTAAACTAACTGGTTGCTTTTTGGTTTCGTTGAACTTTGTTACACATCCGAGGTAATAGCGGTAGTGACCTGATTGGTCATTTGGTAAGGTACGTCCAAAACATCTCCGTTGGCCATTACACGAACTCCATTCCGTTCAAGGTGAACATAATTATGGACAGACAGCTCCTCATGGTTTGTGTTTAAATATCTCTCTGTCTCCTAACAATAAAGGTGCAACAAATTTAATTTTTTTAATTCAAATTTCAATTTAAAAAAATGACAATCACACTTTGTTTTCATAAAAAAAACAATACTTGATATAACAAAATATTTTATTTAATAAAATAATAGGGCTTATATGCTAAATATAGATCAATTGAACTAAATAAAATTTAAAAAAAATTACAAGAGATCAATAGAATATTTCACTAATAAAAGCATTGTCTTTTATAGTGGACGAAGTTGCGGGAACTTCGTTTACGTGAATTCGTTTTTTTGCGTTCATCGCTAAATGGACTAACAGCTAATACGGACGGAATTTTTCAAATCGGACCAGTAGTTTCAGAGATTAGTGCGTTCAAACAAACAAACAAAGAAAAACCAAACTCTTTAGTTTTCTTTTAGTTTGTTTGTTTGTTACTTCTTCACGCAAAAACGGTTGAACAGATTTTCATGAAATTTGGCACACACATAGAGAGTTTCTTGGATTAACACAAATGATAGTTTTTATCCCGAAAAAATGTTCCTAAGGGATGCCATGGGATAATTTTCTATTTTCCATGGGATCGAACTTTACGCGGGTGGAACCGCAGGCCGCAGCTAGTTTACATATTAGTACAGCTACTTTACGATCCAACCCCTGCCCACTTGATTGGGCGTCAAAACAATAAGCAATCAATCATAATAAAATATAGTCTACTTACTCATTATCACTAATGTAGCTTTTTATTAGTAAAAAAAAATTAAAATGGTCCCAGTGCTTCTGGAGCCTATTTGATACGATTTAATATTAACTAATCGTCATACTTATTCTAATACTGTTAAGTCCAGAAGTTTAAAAAAATCCATATAATCTTCATCATTTTAATTTTTATCCGTTTAGGGGAGAATTTTGTCCGAGTAACCTACGCAGATCATTTTTAATTGTAAACCAAGAACTTATAAATTATTGTGTCTAAACCTATTTTTATACTTATAAATCCAGAATCCAGAGAAAATATAAGCTTATGCCCCCTTTCGCACCCTTAAGGCTATAATTTCAAAAAATCCATTCTTAGTGCTCAGTTTCATCGCAAAAGAAACCTCTTTACAAGGTTCTACAATAGATTGGACTGTGCGTTGATATGTTGCTCATATATTTTATTTAAAAATAATAAGTCGAACCCTGCCTAATTCTTTGGTAACTAAGATCTGAGAGAGGAATATATGTAATGAATATAAAATATAACATATTGCTTATATTATATCATAAAATATTTTCAGTAAGTCATCTTGCTATCCTATTATTATTATAAATTCGAAGGTTTGTATGTATGTTTGTTATATATTTTTCGAAGTAATTAATAACTACTGGACAGATTTGGTTGAAACTTAACAAATATATCTGTAATTAAATAATTCATTACAATTAAGAGTAACATAATATATTTTTAACTTGAAAATATTTATTGCGTTCATCGAGATAGAGATAATATCTCTGTATGTTTAATAAACAAAAATAGTGTATATAAATTGTCGGTAGATGACGCGTTCTACTCGTAGCTATTATCCAATTCACATCAAAGTGTTTACAATGCACTCTAACAATAAAAATAATGGCTATGTTGATCTAGAATTAGAATAAAAAAAATAGTTGCTATAAATCAAATTCAATAATAACTTAAGAACAATATAGAATAATAAGTGGCTACCTAACTATTCTAAACAAATAGTTTCCTAATATTGTCACAAGATGGCTCTACATGCACCCGTAAAGAAGTACACATTTATTTGAAATAAAAAATACATGCCAACTTAAATTAAAATTATATTACATTAAGTAGTTTATAATTGGCGATAAATTACGACCAATAGCAAAGATAATAACATAGCGAATATTATATGACTTTGTTTCATTTTATTATGTAAGTATAACAATAACATAAGTTAATAAACATACGTTTTTTTATAAATTATTAAATCCAAAACATTTCTTCTATTTATATTCATTTTAATGCTTTAAAATATTTTTTTTGTTATAAAATTCATTATTGATCAATAAATAATATCACTCTTTTTGCATTGTTGTAGAATAGAGATGAAGCAGCCGCGCGGCCTGGTCGAATGCGTTCATGTTTTCAGTCGGACTATTAGCTCTCTGTTGTGACATTTCCAGGACATTTTCCTTTTTCTTTGACTGCTGCGTTTGATTGCTATGTCTTTGTACTCTGTGTTACATATCTTTTTATGTATTATTACTTTAAAAACGAGCTACTTATTCGCAACATACTCCAGAAATCCTTTTGTACACCTGACTGATTGTTGATAGCACTTTTCATATCCCACAGCATTGTCATCCTGTAAAACAGAATAAATATCGTTAGGAAGTAAATGGTAAGAAACTCAAGCTACGCAATTTTGGTAAAGCCTAGTGTTGAGCTGGTCGTCAACGTTTCTGACAATTTCATATTCATATCGCAGGGTGAATACCAAAATAATACTTCTATATAGGTAGGTACATCTATACAAGGTTGATTAAAGAGAGAGGCTTTGGCGAGAGGCATTAAATTAAACCACCTATACTATAAGTGCCTACAGTTAATCTGAAACTATTGAAAAAAAGTTAACGAAAAGTATACGAAAATACTTTTTTCAAACAAGTTAAATAGCGCAAAAATGTAATCGTGCGTTGTACCGGCTCGTACAGCGACCGGCAACCTCGTACGGGGTGAATGACCCCGTCCGGCCCATACTCGTGACATATCAGCTGAAAGTACAGCGTGTTTCGTACACGATGTGAGAAAAAACTTTAAAAAATTCCTGTGGCTAAACTATTGCTACGATTGATCTGATATTTGTTGGGTAGCCTGGAAATTATGCACTAAATATGTGGTTTCATTTAATGTCTCTCGTTTTTATCAACCTTGTATACAAAAGACAAACCTGGCTGACTTATTGACGACCAGGCTGGAGACAGGGCTCGGATAAGTGGAGCATGTTGCGCCAGGGATCGCGGGTTCGAATCCGGCATAGGTCATGGATGTTTATCTATGTATTATATGTATTTATACAATAAAAATCTTAAATACATAAAATTTCTTGTCTAGTACCCGTATACAAGTCCTTACGGTACTTAGCACGGGACTAGGCTATTGTGGTGTGTAAAGTCCACAGACATTTATTTATTTATTAAGGCACAGGTGAAACTAATATAATTTATTATAATAATAATATTTATTCAATAAATGTACATACATGGTTAAAAACAAGCAATACATACAATTTATCCTTATACTATTATATACTTAATGTAGAATAAAAATAGTGTTGGTCCTAAAATACTTCCTTGAGGAACACCGTAGTGTGTGTTATTTTCGTACGAACTGAGAACATTATCAATTTTGACACATTGGGTACGGTCTTCTATATACCTAGAGTTTCAAGATTGTACAAAAGGATTTTGTTAGAAACTGTGTCAAAAGCTTTGGCTAGGTCAAGGAATATCCCAATAGCTTGGTTGCCTTTATCTAGTTCTTGCGCAATGTAATTTGTTAAATTTTGCACGGTGTCAGCAGTAGATTTATTAGGTCTGAATCAAATTGGCTTGCTGATAATATCGCCTTGCTTTCTAAATAGTTGATCAACCCGATGTTAATATTTTTTTCTAATATTTTTGATAAAGATGGCAATATTGAGATCGGTCTGTAATTTATAACTTCAAATTTGTCACCAGATTTATAAACAGGAACGACAACAGCTTTTTTCAAACATTTCAAAACTGTGCGCTATAAGCGCAATTTCCTTTTTATTTAGTCTATGGCAATTTCATCCCACGCACCAGTTCAATTTGGAATCAGCTGCCCCCCTCGGTATTTCCGGACCGATACGACCTAGGGATCTTCAAGAAAAATTTGGGAAAATATCCTTGAGCCAAGCATTTTTGTAATATGCGTCAAAGGTGGAGTTAAACTATGTCTACATTTTTTTAATATTTTGGTGGATTTATTATCCCAACCAACCGAACGATCGTCTTTTAAGCTCATAATAAGTTTATTAACTTCAGCTTCATCAGTATCGAAATGTGAAAAAGACTCGAGTCGAGAAAAATTCGAGTTGGTAGCCAAAAGAGAGGTTGTTTGGCCTTGTACTTTGGTTTTGTACTTTATCTGCTAGGTTTGATCCCACGTTAACAAAGAAATTATTTTCAAAATTTGCTGATGTTAGTGATGATGAATGAAGTCTTAATAAACTTGAGGATGACTCACGTCTTTTTGTGGTATATGTTATGTCCTTAACCTGTCTCCAAATTCGTTTACTATTAGGGTCAATTCACACCGAGACGCGACGCGACGTGACGCGGCTTTGATTTTGCGCTGCGCAGCGCGGCGCCGCGAGATGCCTCGCGGCGCCGCGAGACGCATCTTTAAATCGTATCAT
>LUGF01017497.1:122448-141477 GCA_001625245.1 Calycopis cecrops | reverse complement strand
CCCCTTCTTTCCCAGACTAATGGGAGAAGGCAACCCGGAGTTTTTGCGATTAATAGGTTAAGCTATTATTATCTTGGCCGAGGACAACGGGTGTCCTCAGCTCCCCACCTTTGACGGAGGGGAGCAGCTCGCGCGCGGCAGCTAAAAGCGGCCGACACGGGTCATGAGCTTGAAGAGCTCTATGAGCTATCTTGACTGGGAAAGGGTAGAATATTATGTAGCTACCTAACTATTCTAAACAAATAGTTTCCAAATATTGTCACAAGATGGCTCTACATGCACCCCTAAAGAAGTACACATTTATTTGAAATAAAAAATACATACCAACTTAAATTAAAATTATATTACATTAAGTAGTTTATAATTGGCGCTAAATTACGACCAATAGCAAAGATAATAACATAGCGAATATTATATGTCTTTGTTTTATTATAATATGTTTAACAATAACTTAAGTAGGTAAATAAACATACGTTTTTTTATAAATTATTAAATCCGAAACATTTTCTCTATTCATATTAACTTTAATGCTTTAAAAATATTTTTTTTGTTATAAAATTCATTATTGATCATTATATAATATCACTCTTTTTGAATTGCTGTAGAATGGAGATGAAGCAGCCGCGCGGTCTGGTCGGGTGCGTTCATGTTTTCAGTCAGACTATTAGCTCTCTGTTGTGACATTTCCAGGACATTTTCTTTTTTCTTTGACTGCTGCGTTTGATTGCTGCGTCTTTGTACTCTGTGTTACATATCTTTTTATGTATATTTACTTTAAAAACGAGCTACTTATTCTCAACATACTCAAGGAATCCTCTTGTACACCTGACCGATTGTTGATAGCACTTTTCATATCCCACAGCATTGTCATCCTGTAAAACAGAATGAATATCGTTAGGAAGTAAATGGTAAGAAACTCAAGCTACGTAAGTTTGGTAAAGCCTAGTGTTGAGCTGGTCGTCATCGTTTCTGACAATTTCATATTCATATCGCAGGGTGAATACCAAAATAATACTTCTATATAGGTAGGTACATCTATACAAGGTTGATTAAAGAGAGAGGCTTTGGCGAGAGGCATTAAATTAAACCACCTATACTATAAGTGCCTACAGTTAATCTGAAAGTATTGAAAAAAAGTTAACGAAAAGTATACGAAAATACTTTTTTCAAACAAGTTAAATAGCGCAAAAATGTAATCATGCGTTGTACCGGCTCGTACAGCGACCGGCAACCCCGTACGGGGTGAATGACCCCGTCCGGCCCATACTCGCTATCAGCTGAAAGTACAGCGTGTTTCGTACACGCTGTGCGAAAAAACTTTAAAAAATTCCTGTGGCTAAACTATTGCTACGATTGATCTGATTTTTGTTAGGTAGCCTGGAAATTATACACTATATTTGTGGTTTCATTTAATGTCTCTCGTTTTTATCAACCTTGTATACATAAAAGGCAAACCTGGCTTACTTATTGACGACCACACACTGGTGGAGTCAGGGCTCGGATAAGTGGAGCATGTAGCGCCAGGGATCGCGGGTTCGAATCCGGCATAGGTCATGGATGTTTATCTATGTATTATATGTATTTAAATAATATAAATCTTAAATATAGAAAATTTCTTGTCTAGTACCCGTAATACAAGTCCTTACAATTACGGTACGTAGCACGGGACTACCGGACTAGACTATCGTGGTGTGTAAAGTCCACAGATAATTTATTTATTTATTAACGCACAGGCGAAACTAATATAATTTATTATAATAATAATATTTATTCAATAAATGTACATACATGGTTAAAAAGAAGCATTACATACAATTTATCCTTAAACTATACAGTTAGCACCTGAACTAGGATATCCTGTGTCTCAGGCAAAACTTGAGCTTAAAATGTTTAAAAATAAATTATACAAACTTGGTAAGGTACAACAATAGAATACATTTATCTTAATAGTAGTGTTAGTAATTCGTAGTTAGTAATTATTGTTGTAAACGTGTTTATTAGCAAATTGGTGTTTTATGTCAGTTTTTATGGGGCAAACGATATATTTCCGCCTTTTACTAATGTAATCCGAGTTGAATGGTAAAGATGCGTGTTGCTTTAGAACAACGTTTAATATGAACAATTGGCGAACCGTTAATACTTTAAATGATTCGTAGAGTAGCTTAGTTGGGAAAAGGAATGTGCGGAAGCAACAAACTTTAATTATTGCTTTTTGTGCTCTCTCAATGGTTAGTAACAGAGTTTTACCCACTCCTCCCCAAGATGTAATACAATAAGTTAGTAGCGACTGACAAAGTGCATAATAAACTTGCTTAATTTTTGATCTGATATATTATATCGAAGCCTTTTGAAAATAAATATGAACTTACGCATTTTACAGCTTAGGTCTTCTATATGGTCCTAAAGGACAAATTTTCGTCTAATGTAATGCCTAAGTACTTTAATTTATCTGTTAGTCTAATATTTACACATGTGCAATCATTATTAGTGACAAGAGTTGGGCAGTAGTGGGCATATAACAATTGGTTAGTTAAAGCTGTGGTGGACTTGCGCATTGAAAATTTCATGCATTTTGTTTTTTCTACATTTAGTATATTGGATTGAAGCCATTTATTTACAATATTAAATCCATTTAGTGCAAACCTGTAACCTTTACGAGTATATTCCGAGTTAGCTGAAAAAAGAAGTACTGTATCACCAGCGTACGATATGGTTATGCCTTGTTCTAGTTCCAATTTACATAAATCATTAATGTAGATTAAAAATAGTGTTGGTCCTAATATACTTCCTTGAGGAACACCGTAGTGTGTGTTATTTTCGTACGAACTGAGAACATTATCAATTTTGACACATTGGGTACGGTCTTCTATATACCTAGAGTTTCAAGATTGTACAAAAGGATTTTGTTAGAAACTGTGTCAAAAGCTTTGGCTAGGTCAAGGAATATTCCAACAACTTGGTTGCCTTTATCTAGTTCTTGTGCAATGTAATTTGTTAAATTTTGCACGGCGTCAGCAGTAGATTTATTAGGTCTGAATCAAATTGTATTGCTGATAATATCGCCTTGCTTTCTAAATAGTTGACCAACCTGATGTTAATATTTTTTTTCTAATATTTTTGATAAAGATGGCAATATTGAGATCGGTCTGTAATTTATAACTTCAAATTTGTCACCATAGATTTATAAACAGGAACGACAACAGCTTTTTTCAAACATTTCAAAACTGTGCGCTATAAGCGCAACTTCATCCCACGCACCAGTTCAATTTGGAATCAACTGCCCACCTCGGTATTTCCGGACCGATACGACCTAGGGATCTTCAAGAAAAATTTGGGAAAATATCCTTGAGCCAAGCATTTTTGTAATATGCTTCAAAGGTGGAGTTAAACTATGTCTACATTTTTTTTAATATTTTGGTGGATTTATTATCCCAACCAACCGAACGATCGTCTTTTAAGCTCATAATAAGTTTATTAACTTCAGCTTCATCAGTATCGAAATGTGAAAAAGACTCGAGTCGAGAAAAATTCGAGTTGGTAGATAGTAAAATTATTTTCAAAATTTGCTGATGTTAGTGATGATGAATGAAGTCTTAATAAACTTGAGGATGACTCACGTCTTTTTGTGGTATATGTTATGTCCTTAAACTGTCTCCAAATTCGTTTACTATTAATAATTGCAATATTTGATTTTCAGGGGAAGATCTACATTTTCAATGTAATCTATCTCTATGCCTTGTGCAACGAAGAAGGCCAGGTGTAATCCACGGCTAAATATTAAAATTTTTACGACTAGTACGGGAGTGTAATGTATTTATTTTTTTGCCGAACTGTACTTTTTGTATTAAATATAACATACAAAATACAGTATCAGCTGAATTATAAATTGGAGCAAAGTCGACATTGTGCTATTCTTCTACAATGTTATTGATATTTAATTTAGAAATGGCACGTTCATGTGTTTGTGTGCGTTAGCAATTAGGACAGCATTATGATCGGTTATTGCCGAGATTAAAACGAGTGTTAGTGATTGATAAATTGATTTTAGCATTACGTGATCTAAGCAGGACCCACTTTGATGAGTGGAAAGCGTATGAGCGGGGAATAAGCCACGAAAAGCACATAGATTAAGGTAGTCTTGAGCACCCGAGTCGCTGTGTCCTGGAAGGATGTTAATATTAATATCTCCAATCAAAACGATGTTCTTGTATTGTAATAGATAAAGTATAATTTAATGTATTAGTAAAATTCAATATATTTCTGTGAGAAGGCGATCTATATATTCCTAATATATTCATTTTCAATTTTTATTAATAGTGCACTACAATCTTGTATAGCCGGCTCTACTACAGATACATTTAGCTATTTATTAGTGTAAATGACCACTCCATCGCTTTGATTGTAGTTACTGTTAGGCATATACATATTGTAACCCGCTAGTTCTGGGACGCTGTTTCTACTTGCAAGCCAGCATTCAGTTAATACAATGATATCGCATATTATTTTTAATCTTTGTTGGAATGTAGTGAACTCATCATAGTTTTTACAAATACTGCGAATGTTTTGTGTTACTATGAATAATGGGTTAGTATAGTCAGAGAGATATAGTTTGCAGCTTTCAACTTTACAGACCTTTGAAAGAGATACAGAGAAATTGTCTACTTCCCAAACATAATTTATTATTAACCTAATTTATTAAAAAATAAAATCTAAATATCTATCTTACTAAAATAAAGAGTATCATAAATAAAAGGTAGTCTATATATATAAAACTCAAACGTGACATAGCCATCTATCAACGCACAGCCCAAACCACTGGACGGATCAAGCTGAAATTTGGCATCTAGGTAGATGTTACGACGTAGGCATCCGCTAAGAAAGGATTTTTAGAAATTCAGTCCCTAAGGGGGTGAAATAGGGAGTTGAAGTTTATATGGATTTCGCGGTTGAAACCGCGGGGCACAGCTAGTTTAGGAATATATGTGGTGGCGCTCTTAGGCGCCTTCTTAATCAACTGAGTTTATATACCCTTTTTCTGCCTGTATTTTAGCAGAGCACTCAGCGGAACCTGTAGTATGGCTACAGAGTTTTTTAAAGTGCAGGCATCTTGCGCATGTCGGTTCCGATGCTTTTTTAGGGCATTCCTTGACTGTAGGTATGCACTTATTCGCCATAATGACTGCAGGTACAATTGGCCTTCCGTCACGACTTCGCTGCATGACCGTATTGTTGGCACTTGAAGCACCAATGTGAAATCTCTCACATGGCACGACAACCAGTTAATAAAAATCCTCTCGTTTTGAATAAGGACTTTTCGAACGGCAGCTGGTACTTCAAAAATACAGTTGCTGGTCTCAGCGTATTTCTTGCCCGATTTCTGGCTTAGTCTACTCGATTTTAAAAAAGTTTCAATATTAATTTTAAATTTTCGACTGGGTTCTGGTTAAATATACATGTGAGGACTTCTGTCTCGGCCATGGATGAGGGCACTCCAATTACCACAATTCAGGGCATACGTCTGCGTGGCTCGTCGATGGTCAGACCCGCGTCTGTAATTAGGGGAGACTTCTTGATCTTATCAATGTCGTCTTTGGTCTCAGTGCTAATTACGACTCCGCCATTTCTTGTTTTGCGAAGAGCTCTGACATGAGCTTCATCTGTTCAGGGCATATAAGTTTTTGCACAAGTAATTTTGTTTCATCGCTGGACCTCTGTTTGTCATTTGGATGAACAACGCCTTAATGAAATATGCACTATAACCACTGAAGGGAAACTCAACATGGAGCAAAAACTGCGCATTAGTAAGTACCTTGTGCGGGAGAGTGGGCCACGGTAGTCGGTACTTCGCAGATGGCAGTTCAGTACCAGGCCATAAAACGAAAAGCTCTGCACGCCGATTCGTCCATAGGTTCTACGTGACCAACGAGCTGTGACGCAACAGTTGCAGGAAATAAAGAACGCCTGGAAAGCCGTAAAACATCCACGGCGCCTTCTTTTGTCGATATGGTTAAAAAAAACACAAATAAATTCATTCAGCCCACTCACACACACGCAAGAACAGGGGCATAGCTGACATATGGGGGATGAAGATAATCAATTAAGTAACGCTGTTGAAACATCAGGGCCAAGCTACTAAACTGTAAAAAAAATACGTACGAAGTATGGATCTCTAATGATCCTCTCGCCCTCCGGGTCGAACTCTCCGAACATGTGGATTGCAGCTCTCGATCCCTGAGGTGCCTCTTGTCTCAGATCATCCAAATTGTAATTATCCATACAGAGTATGTAGTCGTAATAGTAGTAATCGTCATTTGTTATCTGCAACAAGAAATTACACATTTCATGTAGATAAGTATGTAGGTACATGTAGGGTGGTCCCTAGACTTATTTCCATTTTTACCTAGATCAATTAAATTGTTCAATAAATTTTACGCAATAAAAGACACTGATTACTGATGATTTACTGCACAATCTTTAATATTAACCCTAGACGGTCAATAGCAAATTGCGTAACTTTACGTTTTGCACAAAAGAATTGATCGTCTATGGGCCCCCTAAGATATTGTACTTAAGTTCTTAACAGACATATATATTACCACTGGATTGAACTTGGACTTGTACTTTTCTTTTTGGACTTCTATTCTATTCTATTCTATTCTAGTAGATACCTTTCCAGGTATGCTAATTTCATGTCGGACAGCAGCGGATTAGACCCCATCACATTCACTCGTGTACTCGTCACGACACGTCACACAGTCCCCTGGAACTAGATGTAGGCGACTGCCGTCTCCTAAGGCGAGAAAAAGAAGGAAATAGTCACTGAGGTCAAGACAATGTAATGTAATGTAAGCTGCCGTGGAATTGGCGTGTCACGGCCGGGAATGTATCTATCGCTAAAATGATACTGCCCTAAAGTGATCTATGGAGTCGCGCTTCGCGAGTAACCGGTGGCTCATTTGGAGATGGAAAGGAGGGCAACGCATCTACGCAACCACCATGCGGATGTCTGTGGGCGTCGGTAAGGCTACGTCTGCTCGTTTGACATCTAATACTGTAAAAAAAGTTACACAACAAATACCTACAAAATATTTTATTTATGTTGTTTTCCTGACACAAAGAGAATGGGATGGGATATAAATAATTAAATTTCGCCGAGTATGCCAAAGTATGTCATCATTACGAAATCATCGGCGCAGTCGAACAGCTTAACTGTATGCGTTAATAACTGTACAGTTTAAATGCAAACTGAACAGGAAAACTGTAGTCTGTACTCTGTAGTATGTACCTACCTTTAGGTACATAGCATTCACAAATTTAGATCAGGTTTATCCGCTCATAAGGATGCAAGTATTATTATATTAATTCTATACATATAGTAAAACAGTAAAATTCGTTGAATATGTTTACGGAAAACTAATAGGGGGCAATGTTAAAATAGTATTAGAACACTATTCAATGTATTTTTAAATTTTTTCGGTAAAATCGCTCATTCCTACGGGAAACCTTAATTTCGGTATACTGCAAACAATAACAAATCACTTTGATTATAATATTACTACGCTACGCGAACGAAGTCGCAGCACCAGCTAGTACTGTATATTCGATAAACATATTATATGAATATTTTTATATTATTACATCTATTCGTATATACATATAAAAGGCAAATCTGGATGGATGTGCTGTGCTATACACAGCAGTAACTACTGTACCTAGAAACTTAAAATTTGGTACAGGGGTTCCTTTTATGACGCAAGTGACTAATTTTTTTTTTTTTTTTTTTTTGATATAGGGGGGCAAACGAGCAGTCGGAGCCATTTTCGTGACTACCGACGCCCATAGACATCCGCATAGACTATAGAGGCTATACAGATGCGCTGCCCTCCTTTCTCCTCCCACCTCCATGGGCCACCGGCTACTTACACACCGCACGAAACGCACCAGCACAGCTGTCACTTCACGCCGGTCTCGTGTAAGCGAGAGGTACCTCCCCGGTCGTGCCGGCCCAATTCGGCTGCATGCAAGCATGCAGTGTGGCACTACCTCTTACAAAACTTTTTGAAATTCAACCAATAAGGTGGTGTAATAGGGGGATGAAGTTTGATAAGCTATATTCTAATTTCCTATTTTTGACGCCTAAAGTAGGCCCGGTCGGCTAGCCGACAGCAAAACAAGCCATGATATCTAAATTCTAATAGATTTGCAAACGTTAAACGTGCGGTGATTGTGGCTGAACTTCTTCGAACTAATAAATAAAAAGTAATTTAATGTTCTAATTGTGAGAAATTAGCGAGAAGTGAAGAATGCAGTCAGCATTGCAGCCGAATTGAGTTGGCACAGCCCAGGAGGTACCTCTGATATACATAACACAGGCGTGAAGCAGTAAAAGGCTCCGACTGCTCGACATTTAGACAATAATTTTTAAACTAGTTGCGCAATTTATTATAAGTACTGCATAATATTGTGCAATATCACCTGTCTAGAACGATTGTTGTATTTCACGTTGTGGTGCTTCATAGTTAGCAAAGCCCTCCAGTTGGGCTGCTGTCCCACGTAAAAGTCTGCGATCCCAGCACTGTCCACCTCCCACTGATCACTGACTCCCATATCATTCACGGTCTTCAGAAACACGCCTTCGGCTATGGGCGATCGACAAATGTTTCCTTAAAGTAGATTTTGCATTTATTACTGTTTTTATTATACGAGGTTGATTTAGCATTTAGCAATCATATAGTTAGGTATTATATTAGGTACTTACCTAAACAAACAAAGAGGACTTTCCTATTGTCCGACATTTTCATTAATATTTTCTTTTTTATTTATTTGTGTTTACAACTTCTCATTAACACTTGACGCGCTGCGGCGAGAGAGTACAGACTAGCTTAAATTGTTTGTGCAGACTAGTTTTGTGTTGCTCTTGGCTGCTCCGCGCCCTTCGCGCCGCGCGCGTAATAACATGAGTCATTTTAATACAAACTTGTTCAAGCCCACAGATAAACAAGAATTATTGAAGATTCAGGAATTTTGTCGTAACAGTAACTCAATAACGAATTATATACTTCGATAACAGATAATGTCATGTTGCATTGCAATCTAATTGGGTAGGCACAACCAGGGAGTTATCTCTCACTCACACGATACTGGCGAAAAATGAAAGCGACAGCTCGGCTTTCACTTTTACGACACTCTATGCAATGTATTAACCAATACATTCCAATTAACACAATTCCTAACAGGTGGTGAGAAAATAACAAAAGTAGACGCAGGCAAAATAGTCTTCAATTTTTTACATCTTAGCACACCCTTAATTTCTCAGCAACTATAAGCTTTATGGCTTTTATTTTAAAAGATATTGATAGCAAGCGGGCGAAATAATTTCTGGCTAGCTAGTGATCCATTATTTTGCAAAAAAAAACAGAAAAATTGATAAATGATAACCGATTCCATGGTGACCTGGACTTGTGACCGTGGACTTGCAGTTTACAAGTCATGTGTGGCCCAGCCATAAATACATTCCATTATAAAAAAATAGTTGATTTTTCTGTTTTTATTCAAAATAATTGATTACGAGCGAAAATTTGATGGGTGTGCAGTTTTTTTTTTGGTAAATGTGCAGTTTTTCTATACCTCGGGATTTCTAAAATATACAATAATAACCAAGATATACGCATTTTATGTATGCCCAGCGTCAATTTTCAAACAAATTTTACAACAATTCTAGGGGTGTGCAGTTTTTTGTATTCTCATATTCAAAATGTGTAGTTTTAAGCCTTAAACCCTTGTATTTTTAAATCTAAGATATCGTTACTTGAGCGGGGCCAAGATAGACAGGTTAGATCGAAGAGACCACAGAGAATAATGTCAAAAACGTAGACAGATTCTCGTCTACGGTCAAAAACGGTTTTCAGTTGACGATATTTGACAATGACATTAACATTGTTTACATTTGACTTTGTGCTGAGAGCATAGTCAAATGTCATTAAATGTACAATGACAAATTAAATTTTACAAACACCCAACAAACATCGTATATTTTGAAAAATACATAATTTGTCATGAGACTTGAACTTACTAATCTCACTCATATAAACTACGAACAACTATTTTTTGTGTTGTAGGTTTTGCTATTTATTTCTTCATCAGAGCAAAGTATAGTTTGCAAACATGTCTTCAGAATCTCTATTTGGCTGGGATTTAACTTTTAAAACAGTTGAAAAAGATGTAAAGGACAAACCGGATATCATAATTGCCTTCATTCACTGGAACCTTGTAAAAAGAGATTTTCGATGTATTGGGATTGGAGATGAGGTATACTTACATTTAAAATATGTCTTTCCTAGGTACATTGATACTTTTCCATTCGAATTAATCATAAAATATTTTCTAAGAGACAATTCAATATATAAACAATTGATGTACCAACCGGCATAATATATCTCATATAGGTACTTACTCTTTATTTAAATAAAATTTTAAAATCATGCTTATCTAATAGAAGATAAGAACAATTTGGAAACTAATATAGAATATTACAATGACTTGCATGAAATTAACATTTTTATTAGAGAATATTTTTGAGATTCTTTTAATGTTAATTAGTTTTTGAGAAATAAATATGATAATTTGTATTTACCTGCTTAATTGACAAATATTTCAGTTTGCAATTTCTGGCAATGAAGAAAGAAGTGAACTGTTACCACGTGGGTGGAATGATAATAAAAATTACACACTTAGATATGTATTAACTAATAAGTTATATATTCTTCATGGCTTAAACACCGATGGAAATCTCATTATTAATTTAATGGTAAGATATTCTGTTTTTACCCCTTAAATATTTTTGCTCCTTATAAGTGGTAGTCTGATGGTAAATTATAGAGCTCTTATGCATTATAAGCATAAAATAAGTCATTATGTTAATTTAAATCATGTCCCTATTAGTTTTTATTTGCACCTTAGCCTTTAAGTACCGACGTGTAGTCTCGCAGAGACTCTGAGAGTTTGAGAGTTCGAAGAGTCTAGTTACAAGTGTTAGTGAATGTGAAACCCTCGGGAAGTCCCTCAAAAGTGTTTGTAGAGAGTGGTAATGTCTGCACGTGCGATTCTGGTAAGTTTTGACATTTATAAGATCATGAGTGGTCTGTCAGACCACACGTTGGTACTTATGCCTTTTTTGGACTAGACTTTTTAAACTACATTGTTTTTCTTTTGTATTTTCAGTCTATTATAAAAATAGATCAGTCAAGCATTTCGGGCAAAGATCGGGGAGCCATAATTAAAAATGAAAGTCTTCCTATTACAAAAAAAAAATGAACAAGTATTGGTTTTTGCTAGTTCTAGTTACTATATTTAAGCCATTATATACATTTTTTAAGAAAACAGTTTATCTCTATGTTTTTAATAATTTTTAATATTTATATAGTGTAACTTTTTGGTCGCCTGCTAAATTTTAAAATAAGGAAGTGAACATCATTCCAAGGCTGTGTTTTAAATTTAATCATCTTATTGTAATATTTTGTTAAATAAAAATTGATTTGAAATGATCCTTAAAAATACAGAGCATAAAAATTGTATCTAATATATTATGTTAATCACTATGGTACCGCGAGCATTCTAAGATGCTTCAAAACAAGGCCGTGACCACGTGTTCGGCATCGCAGTTATTAATCATTAAGATAAAAGTTTAGTTTTTATTTCAAAGAATTTGAGATTAAATTATTAATGTTAGTGTTTTGTAATAAATGTTGAAAAAATCTATATTTTTTTTTCGATACCTTAACTAGTAATGTTATAAATACTTAGAAATATTGTAAAAGAATATCAAGAAATATAAAAGATTTTGTAAGTTAAGTTATGGTGGTCTAGCGGACCACATGTCGGTACTTATGTGACTAAATTAGGACATCTGTACTTTAAGGTTAAGGTGTTTATAAGTAATTTGTAGTATTTGTTAGAGACAGGTACTATACATACATTGCATTAATTTTAAGTTATTCTAAAAATACATTTACTGTACACAAATACTGGTCCTTTCTATTTAAAAATCAAGTCTGTATATTGATTACTAATGAGAAAATTATTCTGTTTCTAGAGAGCTGCAGATTTGGAGGTTTCTAGTTTGGCTCTAAAAGTAAAAGAGTTGGTGCAAGACACCAGTGGAAGTATTGAAAAATTAATACCAACATATAAAGATTTTATGTTCAGCATAAAACGAGATCTTGTTGACTCTATAACAGAAAAAACTACAAATACAACTGAAACCCAGACTGCACATAGTAAGCAAATTTAGCTAAAATAATTCAACAACTTTGACGCATTACAAGTATTAGTATTTATTTTTATCATTTTAAAATGGAAAAAAAAGTTGCTTAAGGCTTTATATTAGAGGCTTTAATTTAATTTAAATATATTTACTGTACATTATTTATTAAAAGGCACTTCTCACATAATGTCAAATCTCCAATAATTCATATTTATTGTTGTACTAGTTTCACCCTTTGCAGAGAACCGCTATATATTTGCATTTATAATAATAATGCCAGTGTTTGTCAGTCTTTATAGCCACCAATTGGCTCTGGATGCATGTTTGGTATCCTCCACCTTAATAACAACACATCTTCATATCAGTTTCTCAAAGGTAGCGCAAATCAAACAGTAGCGTAAATATATCGTTTGAGGCCCATGGCAAATTCATTGGACGGGTCTTTGTCTCTATTCTATTAAATGAATTTCCAACTAACTAATTCCAAGAATAGTACCCTATTCTGTAACCGGGGGCCATACCATTTTACCCCTCTCTAGTTACACCACTGATGACAAATACCTCAATTCCTACACATTTGCCTTTATTACTCTATGTTTGTTTCTCCCTTCATAAAACTAACACAAAAAAATAATTGTACTGACACTGGTAGACATAAAAATGCTTTACCAGTGTGTTTGCTCTCCTATACCATAGGAAAGCAAAATATTACTATCATTCGAAATCACCTGTAGGTATATGATAATAAAAATTTAATAATTTATTTTAATTGATTTTTGGTTCATATAAATGACTAGTTTTTTACTTATTTGAATTGCTTTATATATATCTGAACATAGGCTATTTGACACTATCAAAAATATAGTAAAATAATAAACCGTATGCAAGTCTATTTTATATAAAAAAATGCATATTTATTGTAAAATTTGCGAAATAAAGTAGCAATTATTTGTCAACGTCAAAAACGTTTTGTGATCGGTTGAAACTCAGATGACGTCACTGGCAAGTAAACTTTAACCAAACTGCCTAGTGTTTACACTTTTGTCACTTGCGTTTGACGTGACCAATCTAATCATATTGCGCCGCCATGACAGTTTGCACTGTTTTAGGCGCGAGTGTAATAACTCAAGCTTTAACATTATTTTTTGTTGTTAATACTGCTTATTTTTTGGAAATATTTATGTAACGTGTTCAACAAGTCATAAAGTATGAAATAAAACGAAACAAAAAATTGTCAAATACCCTATTAAGCTTCATTTTGTATTCCATATTAGCCACAGATAGAAGACCATCTAACACTCCTGTTGCCTCAAGACCCCCACGAGAGGTTCCCAATCCAAATTTGTGGTAAGTATTGAATTCTTAAATTGATCCTAAAGCCTTGGGACTTCATATTAAGAACTTCATACTATTTTTACCACCTTTGAATTGGATTCTTGTGGGAAAAGTATGGAAGTACGAAATCCTATTTGGTGGCTGAAATCACTATCTTATGGGCACTGCCAAGTTGTAAAGGTACATTCTCTGATAGACATGCGGCACATGATCAATCATGAAAAAAAGCGGCAAGCCAATAGAAATTATTAGTAATAGAACATCATTGGAGCTGAAGTCTGGCTGCAAAAAAAATGAAAATAATTAATTTTTCCGTCCTATTTTTAGGGTACCCGGTAACTTGCGAAATGTAGGCAGAGCAGATTTGGATCCTTTCAGTCCTGGTTCTGGAATGATTTTCAATCCTTTCCAACCAGGTAGAGATATTGAAAATCCTGGATTAGGTATCCCTGGTGGTATGCCAAGGTAATTAATTATTTGTATTTGTAAGATGAATTTATAATGTATTGAACTGTTTATGTACCGTAAATATGTAATGTATTTATATTAACAACATCATAACTTTGCCATTATAGTTAATCTAGTTTACACCTGACAGTTCTTTTCGGTACTTTGGTAATTATTGATATCTGATCTTCCATACACAATGCATTAAGGCTATAACCGGTATAATAATTAGGGTTACCTATATTCAATTTTCCCCCACTTTATAGAAGATAAAATTATTTAAAATGACGTCATCTTAAGCATTACAAGTTCTTACAATAAGAAAAGACGGTCCCAAAGATCAAAATTGTCTAAAATAATTTCCCCTTTTAATTTATAGTTTCGAGATGTTCATATATTTTATAATTCGAAAACAGCAGTTCCGCTTTTCTTCATAACAGTGCAGTCCTATTTTACAGTTAAAGATGATTTTTTTTTATTATAAAATATTTAATTTCATTTTTATAAGCTTACTAGCTTCCGCCCGCGGCTTCGCCCGCGTGGATTTCGGACTTAAAAAATGGTGTTGTTATTATTATACATAATCTAATATTATACTGAAATATATTTCATATTAAATATATACGTATTGTATGAAACAATAAATCGCTTTGAGAATCGAATTTGTCGCCGCGCATTTTAGGCGCTTTAGATATTCCGGTAAGTCAATCTTATCATGATAATAACTTTTAAATTTGGACGAATAGCGTCCAAATTACTTAGTGTAAAAGACAAAGTTTATCTACATTCAATACGTAAAGAGACAGATGTATTAATTTTCATAAGAATTCGATAAATATTCTAAAATGTGCATCGTTAAAAAATATCCAATTTAATTGAATGTTTGGTTCACTATTTTGGTCATAGTGACTTACACATAAAAGATAGATATATGCTGTCGCGAACTTTTATTTAGAACTATTTAAGATAAACAATCCTACAGTAATTATCTTTGTGTAACTCCAACGATTAGGGCAGCGCACGCCAATATTGCTTTCAGGGGGCTGACTTACTTGACAGTTATCGTTATATTATAACCAAATTATATAAAATCCCTATATATTTTAACTTATTATGTTATTCTGATATGAAAGCTATATTACTGTAAAGTTTCATGAAAATCCGTTCAGTAGTTTTTGTGTGAAAGAGTAACAAACACACTCACAAACTTTCGCCTTTATAATATTAGTAGGATTATCTGAAAAATATTTCTTATAGCCATGAGATTTTTAACAACTCTTTAAAGTTGATTTTTAAAATCTTGCAAATTTCATAAAAATTAAAAATAACTGTGATAAATTTTATTATTTCAGAGGCGCTGTGCCGCCTGGTGCCCGGTTCGATCCATTTGGGCCTCTCGGTGTACCCATGCCTGGCCGTCGACAACCCCCACCAGATGCGGATCACTTTCCACCACCTGGTTTCGATGACCACCAATTTCTGTAGATATAAAGTACTCTCCCCATAAATACGCAATATAACTTCTTATATACAGTTACTGGAATTACCTTAATAAAAACTCCTGTAATTTTGATGTTTTATTAGTAAAAGGGTTAAACGGCTTTTTGCCTTATCTTAGTAAAACACTTATGATTGGCATATGGCTATAATACGCTGCCTCAGAAGTTTATATGGTTTGGCCATTGAGTTATATGTACTACGTAGTAATAATAACTCAATCGGTTTGGCATGTGAAAATATGTATAGTCCGCGCCACCACTCAAGTCCGTTAGCCGCGGCGCTACGGTCTCAAAAATAATGTTGCTGGAAGTTGCATAATATCGAAATACCCCCTTAATATTTTTGTTGCACAAAGCTTACCAGTAATGGTAGCTTTAATTGTTGATGTTCAAAATTAATTTCTGTAATTCTATTTTGAATAAAACCTTTTTATTAATTAATTCATACATTAAAACATAAGTATTATCTACTTAGGCTTTATGTGGAAGTTGCTTAGATCTTTTATTCTTTGCCATTTTAGAATTATATATTTTTCACTTTTGCTGAATGTAACGCGCCCTAGTGATCATTTTAGGAATTAATAGCTAGGAAAACACTAAGACAATGACATGTTGACATATTATGTCATATCATACGTACTTTACCGGTCATTTAGGTTGGTGTAGTTTTAGAAACCACTAAGCAAGAAATGTCACCGTGTCGGGCCACACACCTATCGGTTTCGCACCGTGTGAATGGTCTGTATCCGACTTCACTATGACTTAGGAGAGAACCGTACCCCCCTTTCCACAGGGGCGGGCATTGGGCACGTGGCTGAGCTGCTTGCGAAGCTCGGCGAAGTGCACCGTCTAATCCGGTAAGTACTCCACGACCAGAGGTGGATAGCGTCTTGGTCGCGGAGTGTCTGCAGCTGATGTTGCCTGCGGGGCGGAGACGCCCACAGCGGGCAGAGAAGCAGTCGCGGCGACTGAGCTCTGAGCGGTGTCGGCGTACGCCACTGCAATAATTACATCCGCTTTGCGGGCGGGGATGTGGATATGGAGGCAACTGGCGCGGTGACGACTGGAGTCGGGTCAGGCGCAGGCTGGGTGCGCTTGGCGGCGGTCCTGAGGCGCATGTCGAGCTGCGGGCTGCGGCCAATTGATGACCGCGGGGGCGGCGGCGGCTGCCGCAGCGGACTTCGGCGGCGGCCGGGCCATGGTCCCTGCTAGATGCAGTGGAGGTCGGAGCGCAGGAATGTGTAGAATAATTTAACGAAGACGATGTGATTGGATAACATTGCGTCCTGATTTGGTCGACAAGGGTACCTCTCCTTCGACAATTTTTTCTAGATAAAAGCACGATTCACATGGAAGGTGCGGATGTCATCTTCTAGCTTGAGTAGACTAGCTGCAATGGGTGGTCCCACACCTGGCAGAGCAGGTTCGGGACTCGGTGGCGGGTGCCGCCGGACTGAATTAGAACGATGGGGTAATACCTATTATATGAGAATATTTGGTTGTGTCATACATATCTGTTTAAAGCTTAAAGATATAATTACTAAAATGAAAAAAAGTATTAAGTAAATAAAAATCAAACTCAAAGACAGCAACGTTATTAAGAAAAGCGAAATTGCTGTTTCCCTATTCTGTAATATAATAACACCTAGAAATGATACATTAAAAAGCGGAAATGATAATGGACAATTGACGACATTGGGACACTTTTTTTTCTTGTAGAAATTAAGTTGTAATGCTTAAGATCTTATTTTAAATAATCACCATTTCTGATGCTCATAATGCCTATAAAAGGGAAAAATAAAACATAGGTAACCCCAGTTTATACTGTATTATTTATCTACGGGTAACCCTAATTATGATAGCTGTCATTGCCTGACAGTATTTTGCATGGGATGACAACAATCATTTATTACCAAACTTACTAAAATCTAATTATCGGAGGTAAAATAACTCTAAACACACTATAGTTATTGGTATAGTGCCAAAAACTTATCTGACCCGGTGGCCAAAACTGGAACTAAAGCTGTCGTTTTGAAATGGTAATCTGTTGACACTTTTATTGGTGGAGCGACTCACTTATCACATTTACCCTAAAGGGATGCGATTTTAAAAGTTCTATTTTTTATGAAGAAGAGAAACGTCTCTAAGCTCTATTAATATTGTTTGTAAAATTGTTGATTGTGTGTAAATTTTATTTTATACACGACCATAATTATTATAACATTAAAATACAATAGTTCATTTTTTTATATCTAATTAACTAAGAATTGTGACGGTATAATTTTAATTAGTCCGTCATTCCACATTATTTTTACTCTAAACTCTTTGTCTAAACTTTAAGAATGCTTGACACATCATTAGACTAGAGAGCTGCTGTCACCAGCTGTCATCGGGTCAGTTATGTTTGTAGAACTAAACATAACTTAGTTAGAGTTCTTTTATATGCTCTTTGGTTATAGTATTAACTAAGAAACTTAGAAAAAATATAGTATAGATTTGACAACGCGTCACACCCAACAGGGATAGCAACAAAGTACGTCACGCTATGGGGTGACCAGCAGTATGAATATTTTACCAACTCTGACTATTAGAAGTAGGTATACGTTCAATAGTATTTGAGAAAAAAGAGTTGATTAAATTACTAAATGATCTAAGTTAAAAAGGCATGTCAAAAAATTTATTGTCCTTTAAAAAATACTACTTTGTTGTAAAAGTTTCTTACAATTGTACCTTTTTAACGAATGTCTTATTTTCATAGTGTAACCGTACAGTTATATATTTTTTGTATATTACTTTAGATAACAATGTATAATGCTTTGATTATATACACGTCTAGGTACCGTGATAAACGGACGAAAGCGGTGCATCAAATATCTACCACAAATGGTATATAAGTTGGTCGCTAAAATCAGTGTCACCTAGAACGTTTCGCAGCTCTCAGTAATGAACTAGCAAATAAATAAGAATTATGCCGGTTTGTTCTGTCCAATGGTGTCAAAACCATACAGGAAAACCTAATAATAAATAGAAAAGTACTTTCCACCGATAAGTTTTTCAATTCACTTATGTATTAATAAGAAAATACGAACATTAATTTCTCAATTCACTGGTAAGGAAAAATTATATTATGTTGTCACTAGAAGAATAGGGTAATTGGCGAAAACTGAAGGATAGTTTAATCTGAAGAGTAAAATATAATATGTTTATTATTTAGTTTTTGGAATTTGGAATTTACTCGTTTACTGCTAAAAAAATCCCTATTCGTCGTAATAGATCATTTCCTTCTAATGAGAATATTTCATCAAAAATAGATTTCTTTAAAATTTTGCATAATCGAATAATTTTTCAGAAATTGTAATCCCACGGGACTCATTTATCTACTACAGGTATAAAGTGTTGCATTTTTTTTCTTTTTAGTAAACTTTGGTAAAAAATGACTAATTATATAATACTTTTTTAAATGTAAGATTAGTAAATAGTTGTGCA
>LUGF01017497.1:109022-122327 GCA_001625245.1 Calycopis cecrops | reverse complement strand
GATAGGTCAGACTAAGAGCAGCTCAACTGAGGGGATATAATTTCCAAAATATCGATCCTAGAAGAAAAATTGTAAGAACCAAACTTTTAGAGACTCAAATTTCCTACAATTTTTGTTCTTGTGTTTACTGTACAATCAAAAATGCCCGAGTTATTCAATATTTTGTTTTCACCACAACAAACCACTAAATGTGTGGAATGAAACGGGTGATAACTGGGTTTTAACCCACTAGTGGGTGATTACCCATCACTAGCTACATAGACGAATGTGTATACGTAAGTAAAGCAAAAAAGAATGATGAACAATAGGGAACAAGTTTTTAGACTGCCACGCTAACTAGTGGCTGAAATGTGAATCGAATGCTAGTAAAGTTTCATTTGTACGTATGTCAACATGTCATTGTCATTGTCTTTTGCTTAGTGTTTTGCTAGCACTTGATACCTAAAATGATCACTAGGGCGGCGAAACAGCTGCCTTTATGTTTCGTGCACGTTCCCTATTCCAATATGAGTGATATGATTTTAAAAAATAATTTTTGCTTCTTTTATTTTAAATACTTGTTACTTTAATAAAATAATTTAATGTTTGCTTAGAGGTGTGATAAAATTAATATATTTTCAAATTGTAACACCAATCAGTATTATTTAGAATTGACTTGTGGTAAGTGGCAACATTACATTCAGTCTATAATTTTTTTTGTGCAGTGCACACGTTTTTCGCGTGTGTTAGTAATTTTTAGCTGTTCTCGGCTGAATCCGCTCATTTCCAATTCAATGTGTATGGCTGTGGAGGTAAGTTATTTTAAATTATTTAATAAATACCTAAAATAAAGTTTACTTTGCCTAAATAATTATTTTTCCTATATGCGAAGGTCGTGCCCTCTCTTATATGGACGTCACTAGGCTGGCGTCGTGGAACAATTAACATTTTCCTTTAGAGCAAAATATGTTGCTGGAGTGTTCTATTTAATGACTACACGAATGACGTCTTCATATTACGAAAATAATTTATTGGTCAGCGAATTGACGGCATCAACCATTAGCATGAAGTGCATAAAGTAGGTTACCTACCATTCGATTTGTTGTCCATATTCGGTATGTGAATACAAATTAACTACCTAAGTTCTTTCATAATTATTTAATAGTATTTCACAATAAATTAATAGCGTGTGAGTATTTTGCTGTGAAACGTTGAGTCATGTCGCTAACATTTAGTGTCTAGGAGCATGATAACTAGAACCTAAAATAGTTTAGTTGCACAATATATCTAGTTAAATGCGGAGTTAAATAGTGTCATTTTTGCACTACTTCCTTGACCATGTCAAGCAAGTTCACATTGCCACAGTACATTGTAAAATTGTATTTAGTATTACAACCAAAAGTCGAACTGTGTACATATATAGAAAAGGAGAAAGTACATATTTATATCACTCCCTTATAATATAATAAGTATACATACAAGAGTTTATACTTATATTTTTCTTCTCTGTAACTATCATAAAACATACTTGCCTTTCACTAATATGTAAAGGATGCATAAAATTTACAAAGGTCTTTTGTTCCTCCATATAAACAAGTTTTAGAATCCATTTTACTTAGTTCCATGTTGTAGATTGGTCAGTAATCTATAGTGAAGTCATGATTTCTTCTACTTTATTTAAAATTGTGGTTTATTTTGTTTGGCATAAAAATGAAAAGAAAGTAACACACTTGATTTGGTCATTTGATCCTGTTTTAGGTGAAACATTTTATTTAATACTCTTGATGACAATTTACTACTAAGCCATGGTCAAATGTATTAAACAAATTACAATAATGATGATAACCTCAATAATACATACAGTAATACCTATTCTATTATTAGAAACTATATAAAATATTAAAATTTATAACATCTATAACATATTCATCATCTATAACAATATATTTATGACAACTGCGCAGACGGAGGAGACTGATGGCACACTTATAGTTTACGTGTAAAAGAAGTGCAGAATGTTAACATATCGGAGTAACATATGACATTAACAAAATTTTAGGTTGAATGGTTGTTTATAATTGAAATTCTGGGCGATTACTAGTAATAGAGTGATAAATAATTGATGTATATAGAAAAGTTGTAAATTTTAACTTATATATAAAAGTAACAAATCATAATTTAAAAAAAATTGTCACAATCCTCTAGTGATGTTTTTCTTTAGAGTTTTAGATTACATAATAGTAAACAGTAAAGCTTGTAAGAACTAATAAACATCACCTGATATGTCTTTAATATTCACATATAAATCAGTCAATGTACTTATATATGTTACATTATATAAATACTCATATTATGTATAATGATCAACATAGAGAGCTAGTAAATTATATGCTTCATTTATTAATGAGATGATCTGATTTTATCATGCTGGGGTCTGGTTGACCCAATGGTAGATTTCATTGATGTACTTTAAAGTGTAATTTTTATAACTCTATTTTAAACAAACCACTTTATTATTAAATAATTTATTATAATCTAAATATCTAAAGATATCATTATCGTTGATCATCCATATTTGGATATTAAATATTCTGAAAATTCACAGTACAGCTGAAACTGTGACATTGGGCCACACAATGTTAAATATTTCATGATGGCCGTTCAGTTAATTTATGTTTTGTCTTGGCAGAGGTACTAGGAACAAGGTTGTTAGTAAGTATCTTGTATTTGTATAACAAAACTGAATAATAAAATATTTATTTATGCAAATAGTATAAGAATAAAATATAATTATAATTCATAATATTTATGTTCCCAGATGAGTAATGGAGTAAAATCACACTAATGTTACTCTTATTCTACATATTTTGTCTGTCGGAAAATAACGAAGATCTGGGATGCTCCTTTATGGACCATGATAGTTGTCCGCTTCTCACACCTCGACAGATGTGTATCTAGTGGTAGAATGGCGTTTTGTTTGTCTTGTCACTGGTACTAGTAACTACTAAGTGTTTGATTTGATTTCATAGAAAAACTACAAGCAACTTGCCTGTAAGGACACCCATTTTTTATGTTGTACTGTTACTAAATCTTAGTTGGATGTCCATACATATTATATACAATTTTGTTTTGGAATCTAATACCAATTTAAACCGGTAAATAGGATTTGCGATTCCAATTGCGCAATGCTACGCAAATATTATGTACTTATGGTGCGATTTACAATGCATTACGTTGAGATCACTAGTCGGTGTAAACATGACCCGCGGTTTCACTCGGATAAGAGCGTCGCTATTGGTCGTAGGGTGATGATGGTTTATAGTTTATAGTCTTCCTTGATAAATGAACTATCCATTAGTTAAAGATTTTTTCAAATCGGAACAGAAGTTACTGAGAATACAAACAAACACTTCTGCTTATTATATTAAGTATACCAGCAGCGCCTCGCCATTTCACACGCACAACCCTCTTCTAACCCCATTTACTTGCTCTTAATTGTGGTGTGATCGTTACATTCTATAGAATTTCTCGATAAATGTAATCTCATAGTATTTTTCCTTCAAGTTTGAACAGTAGTTCCTGAGAATGTCCCGTTTATCCAAACAAACTTTATAATAATAGTACAGATTTACGATTGCATTGATAACACCGGTCAGCGTACGTGATATTGATATGCGCAGCACACGCGTCACTAGCGCGTTGAAACAAGCACGGAAAGCATTGAAACCGTAACAATTGATAAATGCTGCACAACGCATTTCGTAACATTTGCGTCATTCAAACAAGCACTTATTGATAAAAGGCTATTTCCTCCATTTCTTGTGTTCGACATGTTTATAGCTCAGGTATTTCAGTTTGCGACCGGTGTTTCTTTCCAGAAGGTTCTCGTTTTACGTAATGCACCCGTAAACGTTCCGTGATGTTTGCAAATTAGGCGATACATATTGCCGAATCCTTGAATTGTTACGTTGGTATGACAACCAGCACTTATTGTGAATCGATTGGCAATAATATTCAAGTACATTTGCCCCATTACAATAAAACTCCGGTTTATGTAGTTATTCAACAAGCCTGACGTTTCATGAGATTTACAACAACTAACCAAAATTAAAAGAATTTATATACCTATGTAAAACTCAAACGTGACATAGCCATCTATCAACGCACAGCCCAAACCTCTGGACGGATCAAGCTGAAATTTGGCATCCAGGTAGATGTTACGACGTAGGCATCCGCTAAGAAAGGATTTTTAGAAATTCAACCCCTAAGGGGGTGAAATAGGGTGTTGAAGTGTATATGGCTTTCTTAGAAATTAAACGAGGGTGAAACCGCGGGGCACAGATAGTAACTAAATAAAATTAAATTTTTCCTGTGAAAAATTGGTAATAGTTCTTAGTGCAGACTGCAGTAGACTAAATACCAGTGTGAAGTCGGACTGCTTTGCTAGTTATATTAACACAACAACCATACATAATCCTACAAGAAAGCGTATTACCTACCCGCCAGTTTTGTTCAACTCGGCATTGGCGACACGAAAAAAAGGTATTCGAAAATAATCCCGGCGCTGTCACACACTAAATACATAAAAAGGTTTTTTACGATCCTAAGGGACTGAGGTATTTAAGTACGGTACGTAACTACAAGGAAAAATATGCCCGTCTTTGACCAGCCACTGTTACACGTAAATCCTACTAGTAAGTAGTATAAATGGGAGTTTTTGTTTGTTATTCTTTCACGCACAAAATACTGAACGGATTTTGATAAAATTTAGCATAATGCAGTGCAATCTGGTTTTACTTTGAATTTACTTTCTATAGTCCGGTCAATATAGACATTTGAAATAACAAAAATTCCCGGAAAGCCAAATTTTGGTGGAGACCTATAGTTTGCCATTACAAATCAAGTTTTAAAAGTCCCCATCGACTGATTCTCTGACTGACTCTCTGGCTCGATCGATTCCTGAGATATCGCGATTCTAAGAATCATATAATAGTCATATGTTTCACATAGCGGATGTGGGTCCTTGTAATACTACGGACAATAGAATAGCCCGATGTTTTTCAAGCCGTGCATAGAGGAAATTCAGTTAGGGACTGCTACCTACTACCATTTGAATAAATGTTTTTAGGATAGTATAATATCTATAAAAGAGACACAAATAAGTATTTATACTTGTATGAAGTGCCTAATATGTATATACGTGGATTAAATGTGCATATCATGTATAATATGACTCTTAGAATCGCGATATCTCGGGAATGGTAATTGTTAGGAAAAAAATCATTGATACAATTTTTGTAGATAATTTTAAGATCTATAACTTTGGTTTGAAGTTTTTTTTTGATAAAACTTACCGCTTTCAAGCAAAATCCAAAAAACCTCAAATTTTGACCTTTGACCTCGAATAACTTTTTAAGCACACATAGGATCGATGGGGACTTTTAAAACTTGATTTGTAATGGCAAAGTATAGGTCTCCACCAAAATTTGGCTTTCCGGGAATTTTTGTTATTTTACCACTATTTTATGTCTACATTGACCGGACTACTATGTTAAAAAAAAAGTATCGTTTCACGTCCAGTAGGGTACCGAGCGCCGGATTAAGCTGTGATGTGTCTCGGGGCTTGAAGACCATGGAGTTATGGGTCCAAGTGATCTTAAAGCCCTTAATCCTTTCGGTGTCTAGGGATGCAGCCCCCCTGAGCCGCCATCTGTAATCGGCGCTGTTGGTACATATGGCCCGTAAGAATTAGAAACAGACGATTTCTTGAATTGAGCATATTATGTGACTCACAAGAAAACTTGCTTTGAAGGATTTCAGCCCGTATTAGTAATGATGGCCGTGGCCATTGTTGAGCATTTGACACGTCTTGTTTAATAACTAAGTAAAGCATGGTTATTATACGATAAATAGGTTCATTTCCCATGTTTTCGTCGGCCCTGGGTTAAATGGGTTCGTGCTGAAGTCTATACGGTCGGCTACCGTGTATATAATAAGCGAGCGATGGCTACAGTTGGCACCAGGATCCGTTAGCCGTCAGCAAAGCTAGGCGGTATACTCAGTAGTTCAGCACCTAGATTATAGAGCTTAACGAGTTACTTAGATAGTGTATCAATAATTCGATTAACACGTATAAACTTATACATATAAAGTTCTCACAGGTAAACTTAAAAAGTGTAATGTATCCTTGTAGCCGTGGACTGATTACAAAGTGAAAATAGAAGTCCAGGTTTATCAAAAGGGACGTGTAGTCAAAAATTGACCTCAGGCCTGATGCCTACGACCAGTATTCATTGGAAAGGTGCCTTGGTTCATGGAATGAATACTCTTCTCTCTTTGTAAAAGACTAGAAGACGCAGGGATCTAGACAGGAATATATCATGTCCACAGAATGAGTAAAGCTAATGATGATGAATAAAGAACTATTCGGAACACGTTATTACCCACATTGGAAAGTTTATAGTGCAGTCTATATTTAGCGCGGCGCCATTTTATTTCACAACCGGTGGGAAAAGGTCAGCTTTTATCTGGAATTGTTTTCATTCGATAGTCTTAATGCGTTCGATTTACATCGCATCTGCTAGTGCGCGGTGTGCAGTTGCGTGCAAATATCCGGTTTCTCGTGCATTGTTTTATAGAAGCTCTTTAAACTCTCATAGAAGTGGCCTTCAATAATTAATAGGTACAAAGGTGCGCCACGCGACCTCACCGTCGTAATTTATACATTTTGACAACCTCTATTTCGTCCTTTTTACATCAGTTAAAATAAAACCTTTCTAGCGGGTGCCTAGGGCAATAAAGCTGCCAACTAAATTGTATAGGTCAGTTCAATGGTTTCTACTTTCAGCTGCGTTGACAAGTCAGTGATGGTAATTGGGACTCTGGACATTCTGCAAACAACTAAATGATCTGACACCTCCGCCATAAAATTTTTTTTTAGGCGCATTTAGGCACTTACACATCTACATACATACGGTCTAAAACATTACCTTCTTGACGCTGGAGGGTAAATGACGATGGTGAATGTTGATCCTATATCACATCCCTTTCAGATTGTCTAATACATGAAATATTGAATATGTCCTGGAGCGAATGAAAAGAACTCATCAATCATGTTAAAGTACTTTGCGACGAAGGGCGCATCCCTTTCGTCGGGAACGTGGCCTTTCGAGTTCAAAACCCCGCCATGCAGGACCCCGAACGACGACCCTAGGCTCAATAACCCGTGTTTTTTTCATAGCAAACCGGTCTAGCCCATACATTTTACAGATATTTTTATAGATCCTGATCAGGTACGTACTCACGCAAGGCGTTGATATTTTGTAGATCATTATCGTCTGCATGAAATGTTGAAAAAGGATATTATTTGAATTGTAAAAATATCGGGTGTTGTTTGATTTACGAAAATGCGTAAACGATATTTTTGTAAAAGACAAAGACGTAGGGATCTAGACGGGGATAGAATATCATGTTTCATATATTTTTTATAGCATATGAGGCAAACGAGCAGTTGGGCCACCTGATGTTAAGTGATAATGCCCACAGACATCCGCAATTTAATTGTTATTTAACGCATCCCATTTTCTTTCAATTATTTTACTAAATTTTGAAATTTTGGTGAATATATAATGAACTAATTAATGATAACATTATTTGCGTGAGGAGATGGAGGTCGCATTACATGTGACCTTTTTATGAACTAGTTAACGGATTCGTCAACGCCTGCGCGGGGTCAATGACATAATGTGCGTGCCAAGGTCAGGTCAATGTACTCTACTATCAACTGGCCATTTTACCGAGGGTGCGTATAAAGCTTCGTAAGCTTTTGTTATTAACAAAGAATGCTATTCAAGGCTTAAAATTTCACCTGTAGTCTGTGAGCTTTTGGGGTTCTTTGTTAAACAAGTTGTCACTTCTACTCAACGGAGTTTATAATTTACCTACTTAAATTTAAAAAGTGTTATGTTTCAAAACTTGATATTAAAAATGAGAGTAAAAAATTATAAATTATTCTTTGCTCTAAAGAAATCACCGCTTTTTAGTACCTACATACATATGAATGTACGGAACAATATACCAAACAATTTTTTTTTTCAATGTTTGTCTGTCTTTCTGTCGGTTTGTTCCGAGTAATCTTCCAAAAGGGCCGAATCGATTTTGGCAGGACACTGGCAGATAACTGATGTAATTTTTATTATTTTTAAATTCCACGAAGGCGAAGTCTCAAGCACAGCTAGTACTAAACAAAATCGTTATTTTTGTCTTATAAATTGTACGAACAATATTATTATACTAGTTGCTTATTGAGAGCCATATTATTCTACAGTTTTTAGACCCCTACTAGACTTAAAATATATTTAATAGCTGTCTAGAGTTCTCTCCAGATCCTTGGTGCGACCCCTTCTGAATATCGATTTCCCTCGCCCTCCACTGTGATTACAAGACACCCCGTCTTGTGTACAGATAGAGAAAGAAAAGTTTATGGATTACAATAATATTTTTTTTTTCCAGCTAAACATACCTTGATTCTTATGACAGTAGTAAGTGACATTTTGTACTTATTCTAGGATTAGAGTTGGTATTAATTCAATTAACTAATATAATTTTTAAGAAACGTATGAAAGGAATTCCGTGTGCATTTGTATATCTAATATCCAGTTGCGTAGACACTTTGGTTACAGGAGATTGAGTCACAAATTGTTTCGCAAATTTACACGAAATTCCCTGATTATCATAAAAAGACTGGTGTGGATGTCGCGCACCTTTACACAATTTATCCGTGTCCGGTTACACTGGTTCACATTAATGTCTCGGATAGCCTATTAAGAACTTCACTGGCAATTGAAATTTCAGTCTCTCAGTGTTATAAGTAATCATGCACCCCGCGGTTTCACCCGCGTAAATTTCAATCCCGTGGAAAATAGAAAATCATCCCATGCGCATAGGAGCAATTATTCGGGATAAAAACTATCCTGTGTTAATCCAAGTTACTCTCTGTGTGTGCCAAATTTCATGAAAATCGGTTCAGCGGTTTTTGTGTGAAGGAGTAACACATACAAACTATTTACGCATTTATAATATTAGTAGGATTTATGTGGTAGGTTAGGTTAGTCCTTTTATTACTTTCAAGAGCATGTTACATAAATAAATATGATATATAAGGTGCTTGCTAGTATATATAAATAGAGACCTTTTTACCTGATGTTGACATGGGTGTAGTCAGGCTAACATAGCGGTTACGTAAAGCAGATTTACTTTGCTGTTTTTGTTTTTCATGCCAAGGTTATTCATAAAAAAACCACCTAAATATGTCTACGTACAAAGGTCAACGATATTATCACGGCGTTATCAATAGATAGTGTGGACGATACAACTTAATAGAATATGAAAAATTATATATAGAGGTACCAACATGTCCTCTCCGACCTGTGTAGTGCTACCCGACTGGTTTCAATAGCCTTTTAAAGACGTGTTTTAATCTCATTCGGTTCACGAATTATAAGAAAAAAGTGTATTCTATGGACTTAGCTTTAGAGCATACATTTATTTGCAGTAAATTGTCGTCGGAGCCACAGTATAATATGATCTATGTAGGCTGTGGCTGAACTGTTCTTGTTATTACTCGACTTTGTTAGAATAGACTTAAGTTTTTCCAGAGCATGTATGTATGTTGCTTTAGTATGCTCTGTGGACAAAAGGTTCGACGAATTTTGAGCATCTAGATATCGTCAGAGATGCAAAGCAGCTCCTACAATTATAGGACTTCTTACTGAAACTGCAAATCTACTGCGGGCTCTAAGAAACAGGCGTGGCCAGCTTCGATCTCCCTGCTATTTATCAAGAGGTTGGTTTCTGCCGTCGATCCTGTCCAAAAGCAGCAATGGGAACAAAGATCTTCCAAGCCCTGTCTTCTGCTCTGTCTTTGCATCCTAATGACATTATGTCATATATTATTGCGTGTCTTTTTCCGGGCGTAATGTAGAAGTTTCAGATATAATTGGTGGGTATGAGAGAACGGTACGGTCATTTGCCGAGTAATTTTAGCCCTGACGTCTGTCGGTCTGTCCGTCAGAGCTCTCGCCATCTACGTATGTACATTATTCAAGTGTTTTCTCCAAATATTGACGCACAAACGTTATAAATAGGCATATTTTTTACACTGCTTGCTGTTTATTATCGCGAATGAGCGCTCTCTCAAAGAGTGTTTTGGTTTTTAGGAGATAGGACTGGACTTAAGACTATGCTTAAGGAGTGTCAGATTAATCTGTAAGTAGTGCCATGCCAGTAGCCCGGAAAGAAAATGGAGCAATACAACTACATAATCATCTCCTTATATTATAAATAAGATATGACTCGTAGCTAACAATATTTAGGGCAATTTAAACTTCAACACGCCTTTGGACATGGTACATGGACATGGACAGGTACACTATAATTTGACCAATGAGCTAGTGATGTCTATTGAAACTGTCGGACTACCAAGTATATTTTTTTAACTTAATATTGATAATAATTCTTGTGTTTCCTACATAATTCGGCCTAATACCTAACATTATATAATTAGGTGTGAAGCTAGAACTTTACGCCTGTATCATTATTATCTTAATCATTTAAACCTTTTTTCAAAGCGCTGAAAGTTACTAGATATGTAGTAGGTATAAGCCATTTGAATATTCTTTCCCGAGCACTTAAGTTGTAGCACACAACGTCATAAACGTTTGTATGTGTGCCGTCTGTTCACTTGACGCTCACAAAGAGGAGCTAAATGCAGTTTGTAGGTAAGGTATCTACGGAGTCGTAGTAGGCAACCGGGTCAGCGCCGCTTTCATATCCGGGTCACCCAGCCAGGTCGCGCCACGGCCAGGATACACAGTCTACTGAAATACATTTGTCTATAGACATTGCGAGCGATTCCATTCGTTTCGAAGTGTGTAGGAGGAGGGAAATGTAATTAGAGTTTATATTTATGTACATATTATCTACGTTCCTTGGTAAAGTTCGCACAACTTGACAGCAGTCCTTTTATTAAAATCGAGCACTCGCGCCCATTTTACGGCAACCGTGACAGAGCTTCTGTTAAATTTGTCTACATGTGTGATTCGCAAATAAAGTGCAAATTTCGGTTTGCCAAGACTATGTTAATATGCGCCACGACGCCAGATATAAAGGTTGCGATAGAGTGATCGAATAAAGGAAGTTCTTTGTGTACATGTAAATTAAAATTGTAGTGCCAACATTAGAATAGAACAGAAAACAATTTATTTTGTCCAATTAACACATTCCCATGACTTCACTACTACTCACTTAGAGACTTTTACATAATATAGAGTTTATGTAAGCATTAAAACAAAGAACACAAGTCAAGAAATTAGCGTTTTAAGCCGTTTAAATGTAGGTACATAAAGAGAATCTTTATTAATTTATTCATGTAAAATATTTTTTTATGCTCTTCTAGATTTTGATTTATAGATAGTAGGTCAGATCTGTAAGTGTAGTATGTATTGCGTTGATGAATAACAAACGTAGGTACATATAAACTTTCGCATATATGTATAACATTAGTAGGACAAGTGCACATATTATGTGCGGTAATAAAATATACTATGTGATTTATTACGCCACATGTGATTACTATTCTAGAAAATAACATTATTATGGAAGACTACCGCCATGGCCAGCTGGATTCATGCAAGGTTCGGACTTCGGCCTCTGTCAGGTCACTCTATTATTACCATAGAAATATAGATACTTGTATTTCCATTTGATAAAAATTATGTAGTATTGCAAGTGTTTTGTACAAATTCCTTATATTACCTACTATATTATAGTATTTCCATAGATATCATAAAATATTATCTTTAATTTAATTGATATTTAATGATGTTCTCTGTCTTCCTTCTTGTCGAGGTCTACGATATACTTTTTAAACTATACCTTAGGTTAAGAAGTATTATTGTAGGCCTCTACTTTTTGATTTCAACATAGCTTGAACAAAAACACTACTACTTACTAATGAATGAATCAATTAAATAATAATTACAATCTACAAGTAAGGTCGCGACCATTGTAATGTATGTTTTCGCTACATTATTGTATTAAATGTACGTTATATTGTTAGTTCAATAAAGCGGGGAATTCCTAATGAAGTTCAGGCACGCCTACCAGCCGTAAACACCTGTTAATTACTTCTAATTGAATGTTAACAAACAACAATATTTTAGTAGTGTGTGTGTGTGTATAGTTGAAGTGAAACATCAATTACATTTTTGATATTTACGCATAGGTCATGCCATGACGAAAGGAACGAAGAAAAACCACTACAGGTTCCACCCATGACCGTAATGGGTGGAACCTGTAGTGGTCTTTCTTCAAGACGCAAGCAAGTAGTGTTATGTAACTATGACTAGTAGTACTGTAACTGTAGCTAGTAAACTATTGTTACTTTTTTCACTATATTTCTAACAATTTTTGCTATATACTGTAACTGCTGTAGTAACATAAACACAAACCTTTTTTTACCATAAAATGTTTTTAATGTTATATTAACATAAATTATGCTTAAGTGTCATCTTCCTAGTTAGTAAAAGATAAATAAACTCATTAAAATCATCGTGGCTGCTGTCGAATTTATGACTGAAGTGATTTCGGCATAGCAAGATGGACGCCGAGGATTTGAAAAGCCTAATGCCTAATTTTAGACGCATATGAGCTGATGCTACCACTCGAAAACAATTTTCAATAGCTTGCTTTTTTATACAACCGAAATAGAAATTGTTATATCGTCCATCGCTGCCTTTTACTATTTATAGGTAGGCATTTTACGAGAGTTCTACACGCAAACTTTCAGCTGTAACACTTATACAAATTGGTAACGATGAACTGGCCAGCTGAGTTTTTTGAGGTCGACAACTCTTCATAAACTTAGCTACTGAGTTAGCTAAAAATAATTTACTGTTGCTATACGAGACTAAACCAAATCCGACAAAGCATATTTTTTAATAATTTTTGAAAAGTCTGATTATGATGTAGATTTAGTTGGACTTAAGTATTCTGATGATCAAAGACTTAATTTTGCACTTTACATACCTAATACATTTATTATTTTTTTAATAATCTTGGCAATCTATATTGTACGTAGATGGTGACAAACTGACAGTAGCAGGATTTTGCCCATGTACAGTGACATAATTGCTATGCACATGTGTTGCCCGCCTCCCCTCGTCTCCCTCCAATAGGCCACTGGAACTTTGTTACTTTTGAGTTACACGAGACCGGCGTAAAGTGTCAGCTTGCTGTCGCGTTTCGTGCGGTGTGTAAGTAGCCGGG
>LUGF01017497.1:73110-97759 GCA_001625245.1 Calycopis cecrops | reverse complement strand
GGGTGGACGTAGACGGGTCACATTGCACAGTTGTCTGTGACGCGTGTCTGCAACAGATGCAAACTGTTTCGGCGATTGTATACTGATAACCATTTTCAACTAGAATTATCGTGGAACATTCCAAGCTTATCCCTTGATAGAAATTGGCAAGACCACAAATATTATTAAAAAGCCCGAACTCTGTAAGGGCCATGAATTGGCCGGTACGACACATCTCTCCTCACCAGGTACTTCTCACTACACGAAACCGGCGTTAAGTGACGGTTGTGTTGTCGCGTTTTGTGCGGTGTGTGTGTGTGTGTGCGCGCGCCGGTGGCCCATGAAGTAAAAAAAAACTGTTACTTTAACCCATTGAATACGGCGGACGCCGATCGGCGTCTTTTTTCCTTTCCAGATGCGGCGGACGCCGATCGGCGTCAAATTTTAAATGAGTTTATTTTCGTCAAGATTTCAATTTATTAAAAATTTCTGCGAAATAAACGTTTACTTTTCCTATAGCTACGAGGTACTGAGCATAGTTTCTGTGAAATCATCTCTTCAAAAATTCAAATATTATTGGTAAATTGCGGAGGACGCACATCGGCGTCTAACAGGAGTTAGTAACATTTCATTCATGATACTTTTCAAATTTTTATATGCACATTTTATTTGTGCAGATTTAAACATTTAGACAGTATTTTATACATGATTAACATGACCTGTGAATTACTTGCGTGACTCATGTCCATATATGAAAATCAGTGTTTGATGAGTAAGATAAAGGAGGCTGGCGGGTTTCTTAGGGCAGTTTGGCCTGGTCACCTACACAAATCATTGTAAGGTTTCCAATTAGTATTGTTGATTACGAAGACGTGTATGAATCAATTTTCTTCTAATAACTTGTCTAAAATATTATATAATGTTATTTATGTTGACATTTTAGGTTATATACAAAGATGTCAAAATGACAATCTTGTCAACTGTTTATTTTCTTTATTTTACACAAGAAAATTATTACAACTACTACTAAGCAATAGCATTACCTACAGAAGATTCTACAATCATACAAATCAGCGTAACCAAGCAATAATCAGATTCCTGGATGGTGCCATAACCTAGTTGTCACATGGAATAAATAAAAAACTGTTACTTATTTTATATATATTTTATTAATTGTGCTGCATGGCGGTCGGATATTGTTTTCATAGCGAGACCAGCTAAAGTACCATAATTGACATAATGTGGGCGCAGCAACCTACTGTCCGCTTTCCCATTAAACAATTACAACAATATCCTACTATGGCTTCCCTTTCCATCAAATTATTGTTAATTAAAATATATTAAACAAAGTATGTTTTGAAGCCGAAACAAAAACAACAGTCTTTTATTTTTAAACCTAAACGTCAGAATGACATATGTTGCTGTTCGAAATAAATATGATTGATTCTTTGAATAGCAAAGAATCGATCACAAGAAACAATATAATATATTAGGTAGTGCCACACTGCATGCTTGCATGCAGCCGAATTGGGCCGGCACGACCGGGGAGGTACCTCTCGCTTACACGAGACCGGCGTGAAGTGACAGCTGTGCTGTCGCGTTTCGTGCGGTGTGTAAGTAGCCGGTGGCCCATGGAGGTGGGAGTAGAAGGGAGGGCAGCGCATCTGTATAGCCTCTATAGTCTATGCGGATGTCTATGGGCGTCGGTAGTCACGAGAATGGCTCCGACTGCTCGTTTGCCCCCCTATATCATAAAAAAAAAAAAATTAAATAAAAATAACAAAAAGAAATGTATCGAATGTACTTATGTATGATATTAATCAAACGATCCGTTTACTATGTTAATTAGTATAGCGAAGCGTAAAATAATGTAAAAAAATATGATTTATGTGCTTATGAATCGATACTTCGACAAATCGATTAGTCGCATTAGGGGCTAAACGATTTAAGCCTTATTTCTCGACTGTGACAGGTTCCACGATAAAAGTACTGAATGAAATACAATTTCCTAAAAATAAGCTTTTTTTACATACTACGTTTATGTCTGTAGGTGTTCAGGCCGAAACCCGCCAGTCTCTTTTACAAACATAAATCCAAATTAAAAAAGAAATAACATCACGTTCTGCATAAACTGATACTTCGTGTTTTTATAATATAATATAATGTACAAATTCATTTTATTTAAGAAAACATACTTTGAATAGATACGGATACTTCATTGTTTCATACTTTTCATTTTCCTAATCGGCATGAAAGGTTCTTTTGGCGGCAAGTAAGAGGTAATGCTACGCTACATGCATGACTGTAGCCAAATTAACTGACTGTAGTGCCACGCTACATGCATGACTGTAGCCAAATTGACTGACTGTAGTGCCACGCTACATGCATGACTGTAGCCAAATTGGGCCCGGCCGGCACGACCGGGGAGGTATCTCTCGCTTACTCGAGACTGGCGTAAAGTGTCAGCTAGCGTTGTGCAAGTAGCCGGTGGGCCATGGAGGGATGAGAAGGGGAGCAACGCATCTGTGTATAAACTATGCGGATGTCTATGGACGTCGGTAGTCATGAAAATGGCTCCTAAAATTAATTAGGTATTAATCTATAGAATCTGTTATTGAAGATGAGATTTCTATTCTGTGGTAGCTTAAATCGGCAGCTGGATTCTCATATTAGTTGATAAACTAAAATAAAATTAAAAGTAACGAAAAAAGGGTAACAAGACTTCTTTCATTAGGAACTTGTATCTTTTTAAAGTGCCTGCATAATAATCACCAAGTATATTTAGTTCATAGGGTTAAAATGATGAATGATAAAATATAATATGTATAATATATTCTTAATATGTTTTAATATAGCTTAGAAGTTACCAAAGGTTGGTATACTCTGGCAAAATCAACAAATAATAAGAAAATTTCATTTAATATCTATTAAATGTGGTGACTATTTAATGTAAAATGATTTATAATATATTATTTTACTTTTATTTACTGTTTTCACCCATATTTTTTAGCAAAAACACTAATTTCTAAAGTTTTAACTATTAATGGCAGATTTAACTGATTGTGACAAAAATAAACCCCTTTACTTAGCTCCGCGTATATCTGTCTACAATTTACGAGCTAACTGTAAGGTTGACGAACAGAAAAAAACTAATTTTTTTTCGAATTCTTATCCGGGTGCGGCAGACGCCGATCGGCGTCTAAAAGTTTCCTTTTGAGGTGCGGCGGACGCCTATCGGCGTCCCGTTGAAAAAGGCGGCCGCAACGGAGCAGAAATCGTAGTTTGGAGCGCCGCATTGAATGGGTTAATCAACACAATGATATCATATTTGGAAAAGTTTTAAGTAAAAAAACTGCCTAAACAAATTCTAATAAATCTTACGTAATTTAAACTATAATAGATGATTAAGGAGTATAATGTAATGTCTATATCGTTACATGTTAAAAGGTTATGGCATTTTATCATATGCGACCCATTATTGTACAAATTGTAGTACAGCGAAATGCGTAGGTAGGAACATTACAAATCTTGTCTAGCGAGGAAATTACAATCGGCCCACGCTGTGTTTCGCTTCAGATTTATCTCAAACACGCCTGTCCAATATACTATGCCATGGGGAGCTGAGATATGTTGGGAAATTGCAATTGTAATGAATCAACTTAAGTTGTGTGTATTAGAGATAGAAAATACTACAAAGATTAATATTTTGAATACGCGGAGAAACTCGTTGTTGTGTTGTGACCAGCCCTGGATAGTGTCTGGAGATTTACTGTATTCATGGAGCAGATAAACGTATATTTGCTAAATCCCGCAGATTTAAAATTACTACATTTGGTCAGGTTACCGATTCTGCAGCAGTACACCTCAGTGACTTGCTAAAATTGTATGCAATGTAACCCTCACCATTGTTAGAATAGTGCAAAGGTGGCCAAAATCCAAAGTTGAATAATGACACCACAAACGTATTCGTTTGTTCCAATTTCTAATAAAATTAGTACAAAGAGCATTATTCCTTGGATCAGGTTTTACCTATGATGCTGACTCACGCCCTCTACTACTACCATTACCGTTGCCAAAATAAGTCGAGCAACAAACTACGGTGAATCATAATTTATAGTTGCTTGAAAAAAGGTTGACATAATATACATTGACAAAAAAAATAATAGTTTATGACCTTAAAGCATAATATTAATTGTGGTAATATAAATCCGGTCACTTGTGTAGATAACCCATATTAGATTTTTACTTCGTCGTAAATCGATAAAGATAAAGAAATATGCCCACAATGAACGACTCTTGTCGAACGTTTGTCCGTAGCTGAGCAGAGGACTAACGCATTGTAACAAATATCTATGACCTTTTTTATCTCCATTTTATTAGTCATTACATTGTCTTCAAATTTATAAGCCTGCTACTCACTTTGCTTTGGACAAACGGTAATATTTATATTAAAAACTAGCTTCCGCCCGCGTCTTCACCCGCGTGGATTGCGGACTTCAAAAATGATTCAAAATTTTATATTTATTTAAATTATGTTATCCTGATATGAAAGCTATATTACTGTAAAGTTTCACGAAAATCCGTTCAGTAGTTTTTGTGTGAAAGAGTAACAAACATCTTTACAAACTTTCGCATTTATAATATTAGTAGGATAATAGAAAATGTCTGTATAAAATAATAGAAATGGTCTGTTGAACTATACTGCATTGAAAGGTCCACTACGCTCATTGCATTAGTCCAAGTTCACATTATAATTCTCAAACCACAAATGTACGTATCGTCTAAATCAAGGACTGACCTAATTAGTCTAATATTTGATTATGATATGCTAATTAATATTCGCGCCGTTTCATATCTTAGGACATATTACTGTAATTTGGAACGTACTTGTGTTTTGAAAATGAATTCATATAAATCTTGACGATGTAATTAGTTGGGAGTTAATTCAATACTTGATAACTACTATACTTGAATAATGGTCAATATGGTACAGGCAAATAATTTATTCCCGAAAGTATCTTTAAGAACGCGATTAGGTACTAATTATAGGTCCGGATCATCTATTCTGAGGTGATTTCTCTATTGTGTATCTGCAATCTTAATAAATGTAACTACTAACTTATTCAATAGTCAACATTTATGTATGCAATAACTTGTATCGAGTAGTTATCTAGGTTTAAAATAACATCTTTTAGACATTTTCGTCATAAATATGGGTATAATAAATGTGGGTAAAAAGTTTAGATTTCATTTAGACCAACTGGAGTGTATTAAGCAAAGAGGAAAGGAGGGGGGGCGGGATAATTCCGTTAGAGAACTGGAACGGTCAGGTGATGAAACGGTATCTGATTAACGAGGCGAGGCGTCGTTTGGCGCTTATTACCTGTTAACCTCAACTGAAATGCTCCGGTGTTTAGTCTCGCCGCTGCCATAAGAACTGCCTAATGATCATATGGCGCTACGCACGGCGCTTTCTACCACTTTTGAGTTCATTTGCAAATTTGCACACTCGTAACTTGGTCGGCTTAGATTGCTGTGCATAAGGTAAAATATCTATACGTTTGAGAGGTAATAGAACTAATTTTGAGATAACTTTGTGACTTGTTTGTTTAGGAGAACTGACTGAAGCATCAGCGTAAAGGTACAATTCTTGAAATTCATAGTAAGTAAGAATTTCGAAGTAGCTTTCTTTTTGGACGAATATGGATAGATCGTGTTCCTCCAGAATGTCCTTATTCTGATAGATATCCGATACCGGCAGAGTTTAAGCTGGTATTTATTGGGTTTATCGTGTAGAGATCCAAACGTCATCAGAATATCATTCAGTGATGATGCACATCAAATGGATCCAGAAAAGCGTTATCACCCCGCTATCAAAAGGAAAAAGGGTTCGTCTCAGTATTTGCAGGGTGAAGATAATTTTCATGACCCATATTCGTCTGATTTGTTCTACCAATGGACTATGAGTGTTTCGTCTAACTTGTTCTACAGATGGATCCTGAAAGATATCAGGTACGTTTGTTTTACATGTGGATTATGAAGGTATTAGATAAGCATTTTTGTTTTTATTGTTGTCTGATTTGTCCTGTACAAAGATCCTGAAAGGTATCAGATGGGTGCAGAATGTGGATGGATAGACATTTGTGCCAGTTTGTTGTATCCAGCATCGAGGTCAGTGACGTAGGCGGCCTGTAGTGACATGACGCCATCGGCTGGTATCGCGGGCGCGTGACGTAGCCGCCTCGCCGCCCACCGACCCGATATATTCAGACACAGTCAGTCACTGCTCAACCGCGGCGCGCCTTGCACCCGTTGCGATGTGAACGCACAACTCTTGAAACTGTCTGCAACGGCAGCTTGTTTTACGTACAACTTATCAGTTCATATACTTTTGAGTTTCCATATTTTGTGTTTCTCCGTCGGATCGCCGAGTAAGTGATCTTGTGTAATGGTGACACGTTTCGCGAATACGTGTGTGTGTGAGTTTAGGGATTATTTTGCATATTTATATTCGATGTATTATGTCGTTATGCGTGTGTGTATATGGAACAAAAATATCACCATTGTTTCTAGAAGTTTTTCTTTCAATTTTAAATTTCTAAAATGTAGCTGTGTTCGATATGTGGGCGAAATTGGTTTGTCATTGTATATTAGTGTCATTATTATTGCAATATCATGATTCTATGTAGCGTATGTGGCCGTGGAAATACGTGTTTGTGCCGTATGCTTTCATTTCATTGATAAACTTTGAATAGTCGCTGTTGGCGTGAATACGTGAGATATTGTATGGTTTTAGGTTATTTTTGTAACAGCTGGACTCGATAGCACATTGTGATAAAATTTTACTTGGCATTATTGTTTCCTCTTCAGCATTTTATCCAATAGAAGTTAGAAGACACATACGATAGAGTACTCTCCCAATTTATGTAAAAGTACTCTAGTATCTACTCTATATAAAGATATGATCTCTATAAAACAAAGAATGACGTTCCAAAACTGCTTTAGGAAATACTTATTTGTGGTAACCAAGTTGGTACTTTTAGACAATGATGCCAACAGGTTACTCAGTTCTGTTTATTAATTCATTTAGATCATTTTCAAACTGGGCGTGGCCATGGTTAGTCGTTTGGTTGCCAACGAGGAAGATTGCAAACTTTGTAGATTTTTCTGTTATTTATTACTATATAACTACTATAATGTGTCTCGTTCATTATCTCGTCGTTTCAGTTGCTGTATATCAAACATTAAATATCTTGTTACATAAAACAGTAGTTACAAGATATGTGGAAAATTTTATATGAACGCGGAATAAAAAAACAAATTCTTTTGTTATATAAAACAGTAGTTAAAATATTTGGCAAATTACATGAACATGGCATAAAAAAAATCAAATTCTTTCCCCGTTTGTAGGAGCAGCTGGGTCCTTTACTTGTTTTAGTCAAGTTGAATGGAGAGGGGAACTGCCGCTTCACTCTAGACGCTAATGTGTTTGTTCACTCGAGACTCGAGAGCGTCTCAAACGGATTTTAGGAGTATTTAAATGATGTGGCTTTTTGATGTGACCTTATTAAACTTGGACGGAGACTGTATTAGTGTGCTGATTTAAATTTGAATAAATTCAAAATAATTATGTTATGTTGGTATTGAGGAGATTTAAGAATTTAAGAATAAGTCGCACTTATTTCTTTGTTTCTTTGTTCTTGTATTTCGATTCATATCCTTTATATATTCATATCCATACCTGAAGTTCTTTTTGAGGCTACTGAATGAAAAATTATAATTTTGGGTAACAGTTAGTATACCCATAGGGGCAAGCATAGTTCATTCTTGGATGTCTGGTTCAATTTTTTGTTTCATGAACCCTTTGTGATGATTTGAAAATTTGCTGGATATATCATGGATTTAAGTTATTGTACACCCTAAGGCATAAAAGGGCTAATTTGAGTTTCTCTGATAGAGACGATCAAACTTTATGGATTAAACATTTACTACCAAATCGTTTATAATATAGCCTTCCCTTAACTGTAATAAAACCCAATTTGGGTCCATAATGGGGTTCTATTTTATGCAAACAAGAAATTTGACCAACAACAATAAGTCTTGTTGGTCAAATTTGATAAACCATCAGGTTTACCTCGCGCGCCTTTGATATCATCACGAAGATTCTACTTCGTTCCTTGTGGTATGATTGCCTATACGACCGATGAAGGAGCTGAGATAACGATGATGAAATTTTACACCAAATTAAATATGACAGCACATTGCACTATCTGTTTAATTGGTAGATATGTTCATTAGTCACACGCTACTTGCGTGTTATTTTTACGTATTACGCATGTTTTTACAGAATAATATAAACAATAAGTATAAATAATTGGCCGACCTCGCCGCGACTCATATCGAAAAATATTATAATACTTTATTGTAGTCGGTTAAAAAGTATTTTAGGGTCTTCTTTGGAGTCACATGTATCTCTGTGCCGAAATTTACGAAAATCTGTTCAGCGGTTTAGGCGTAAAATATAAAAACATACAGATTCATATTGGGTATTGGATGACACACATCTCTGGAGAGGATCTTTGCATATCTGCTATGGTCGGGCATGAGCCTCCAGGTGCGTTTTTATAAACTAGAAACCCTTCTGCTTTTCCAGTACGACTTAGGGATCTTCAAGAAAAGAGCATACCTTTTTCTTAGAGGCCGGCAACGCGTCTGCAAGACACCTGGTTTTGCGGATGTCTATGGGCGGTGGTAGTCACTAAGTACCTGCTCGTTTGCCCCATATTATAAAAATTAAATTGTATAAAGCAGGAAAAAAAACAAAGCAGTGCGAGCCCTTTGTTAAACATAATTTATCAGTGAGTTGTTTCTTCACTATTGTACTAGCCCTTAATAGAAGATTAAGTAACATTCTATAATAAAATTATTATAGCGTCCATGACCATGACCACCTAAACGATGGGAATAAAACTAAGAAGTATTTCCGCAGCAAACATCTAAATGTCACACTTCAAGTGTTTTGGTACCGCCATAGCTTCCGTTTCAACCATTCTACAGTTATAGTTTAGTACTATTATTATTTACCCCTATATTATGTGTCCCATTGTTGGGCAAAGGCCTGCCATTATTTTTTCTACTTTTCTCCCTCCAGAGCTTCATCGCGCCATCCTTTTGGTCTGCCGCGTCGCTTCTTTGAGTCTTGGTAGTACCAGTAGTACAATCATTTTATTTACGCGTTACCGTGTACCAAGTTGCCAATTAATGTAAATATTGTATTGAAACCCAATACACAAGTTAGTTTATGGCTGGTACGTGACTTTCTCGAGCACAGCCTCTGTTTGTGCAACCCAAAGTGATAAGTTCGACGTCGCTGTGGAGCTGTTCTACGAACTGGAAACTTTGTCACGAGTCTATTGTGATTCGTAGAATTAGTCCTTATAGGTTAGGTAGTGGTTTAACTAAACAGCCTTACTATGTAACATAATATTACGCAGATATTGGTTTGGTTAGAAAATATTACAAAATTCTATATTGTCTCTTAAAACCTAGCAGATAAGTATGTATATCCGTGAATACAGACATTGCCTGGTTGAAGTAGGCTGCTTTCTACTTTAATAGAAAATTCTTGATAAAACCGTTCATTTGATAATAACTCATAAAACATACGGCACACGTAATATTTTCCTTCATCACACAAAGCCGAGAAAACAGGCAAACTTAGTGTTAGTGCTATAATCATTTGGTATTTTACTTTTCTGTTGTGATTATTTTAACCTACACTTTAATAGTTATTGAATGCATTTTAATGAAATTGGCATTCTAAAAGACAATTACATATATATGAGAAAGTCTTTAAGTATGTTTGGAACTCTTTCACGCAAAATTGAACAACGAATTTGTATGAACTTTGTCACAAATATCAGTTACAGTATAAAATAACATAAAAATACTGTTTAGTGGCTCAACTCTAAGCATTCTCTACATATTCTCTTGTAATGCGGGCAACATTACATATGTAGACACAATATTATTAATATAAAGTGTAATATGTGGGCTAGCCATATGTGGAGTACTCCGATCTATTATCTTATTCTAGCCCTATATTAAGTACCTTAAGGACGCGTGTTGTAAGTTATTTCATATTGTTCATAAATTTAAGAAATGACGATGAAAAAGATTTAATATTTTTATTATAAAAATAAATATTAAACAGACATAAACATCCATGACCTGGCGTACCGACACTAAATACAACTGAACCAATCATCCGACAATATTGGACTTTAGTTAAAAAGACAATTCAATGTATTTAGGTCACCCGATGTATTTTTAAATGCACATAAGTAGTACCTACGCGGCGCGCGGTTTTCAACTCAATTTCCTAGAATTGGCAATTATAAGGCAAATGAAAACGTAACGTGTGTTTAACTACTATTGTGGTCTTGTGGCCTTGTCGTTCGCTTCCGCACCCTGTACATGCGCTATCTATATCAGTATACTATGTTAAGCAATATGCGATTGACTATTCGGCTTCGGCCAATGTTTTTGGAACTTTATCTCCAGTCCACTCCAGTTATATAGCAAGAGGTAGTGCTACACTGCATGCTCGCATGCAGCCGTATTGGGCCGGCACGACCGGGGAGGTACCTCTCGCTTACACGAGACCGGCGTGAAGTGACAGCTGTGCTGTCGCGTTTCGCGCGGTGTGTAAGTAGCCGGTGGCCCATGGAGGAGGGAGGAGAAAGGGAAGCAGCGCATCTGTATAGTCTTTGTGCGGACGTCTATGGGCGTCGGTAGTCATGAAAATGGCTACAACTGCTCGTCTGCCCCACAATACCATACCATAAAAAAAAAAGTCTCAGTAAGATGGAGGTATTATAACTGTGCAAAATGGTAGAGATTGCACTTCTCTCAGCCTACAATTTTCCGCTATAACAAATCTGGGTTCTTGGACAGCCTCGTGGAGCACGTAAAACAGCCGTACCACTGTAACTACATTCATTGTACCCAGCACGTGCTATCACGATAATAGGCAATGTAAATTTTAATTGTGTGTGAAATGTAATACTTATTGCACGTGTAAAAGTGCAAATACAATCTCACGTTAACGAAGAAAACCCGCCATTTTTTCTCGGGTCTTCGTAGGATTGGAGCCGGTGATAGCGTTTTTGACTTTCATTCTACATTAAGTCTTTTAGTACCAAGTGATTAGAGAAGGCAAAGTTGCGGTAGCGACTAACGCAAGACTGTATATTTTATCCGGCTTATGCTTTATCTCCGGTCGCAGTTTCCTCGGCAACTCTCGAGCTGATTTATGTCTTGTCTGCCAACGGATAATTTAGAATACATAGTAAATGTACTTTGTAATTAATTGTAATCTGTAATTACATAGTATAACACTGTAATTAAACTATGATTATATTAATTGATAACAATGTTTACCTTCCTGATTTATATGTAAACTTACCATGGGAAATTAAGATTGTTATTTTAACGCAAAAATAGCTGACTAAATTGTTAATATTAAAAATGCGAATATTATGTGTATGTAATTCTTTAAAACAGATACTACGAAACCGATTCTGATGAAATTTGACATAGGTACATCAATAGCACCAATAGGGGGACAGCAAGTTGGCACCTAAAGAAGCACTCTTGCAAATTTCTAATTCTTTGAGGCATATATACGTAATACCTATATGATAACTATATACTGTATTATATATAATATGTACTGTATTGTATTGACGTAAAGAACGCCAGAAGTTGGGAAATCGTTTAGTCTTGTAAAAATAAAAATGAGATCATGATTTTGGTTATTGTTCTTCTGAATCACACGTTTGTAGGTGAAAAATATGATTCATTCAATATTTGGTCTTGTCTGTCCTGAATATCAGAGGTGGTAGATAATCTTGTACCAGGGCAACAGAAAAGTATAGAGTAACGGTTAGGATTATCTTATGACGATTTTGCTTGTATTTATTGGTTTACGGTTACAATAACTCATTTCAATCCTACAATTGCTCGTGGCTATAAAAAGAAATAAATTACATATCATTTTCGCGACGTACGGAAGTATGCACTGTTTAGCCTTTAGACGTTGCTGAAATTGAATACAGATAGCGTATACTATGTAGCATGATACTTTATAGGTGTTGGTCTGTAGTACTCCTTACCTCGCTCGTGGCGTGCCCGTCAACGTGACACAGCCCGTAATGTAATAAGCGGACAATTAATGTTCTAGTGCCAACGCTATTAATAAAACAACAAGTGAACCATAAACAATCGCAACTGGCTGTTGTGCGATAACGTATGAAAAGTTTACTAAATAAATATAAATATTACACTTAATAGAGAATATTTTTTTTCTACTACCGGACAACTGTCGGGTTGTACGGCTCAGAGCATCGCTGTATAGTGGAGATTCCATTATTGCACTGAGAGGATGTAGTTCACATTTATTACCTATAAATAATTGCTGTAGCAAGAGTGTGAAATTCTTTATCAGTCTCTGTTTCCCATGATACCAACAACCTGGCAATCTGGAAATCGATGTAGAATAGACCTACCTTTCGTGCCATATTGTCGGCTACGTCGACACTTCCCACCAAGTGAGATAGTGGCCAAACGCTCACTATCAGTAAAAAAATACCTACCTACCTACCTACAAAGCGCACGTAGTGGTAAATACAAAACACAGACTTGGGTTTCAATTAACTTTCGCAGACACGATAAAGTCAAAACAAACACAGACGTAAAGTTTAGAGTTCACAGTGCAGACAGAATATATTCAACGTCTGGATGTAATTATCGCATATGGACCAGACACTAGACTCTAGACCGTGTCCGAGGTGAAACTCCACATCTGTGTCTGTACTTTATCGACCGACTGGCGTTTTTGATCTTCCGACGCTAGATTTCGAGTGCCATAAATGATCGTATGATCGTAAAGTAGCCATTCATTGACGTCCTAAAGATATAAATATGTTGACTTTAACGTCTTTATGTATTTTATAGTATTTATAAGAGGGCAAACGAAACAGTTTTTTTAGCATTATGATTAGATTAGACGTCCGCATCGTATAGCGTTTCGTTCTTAGCCATCGGAAACTCACAAACTGTACGAAACGCTGCAACATTTAGCAGCAGTAGGTATAATAGGAGCTAAAGGTATTTCTCCAACGTCCCAAAGTTGAAGAAATCATTAAAGCAATTAAAATAGATCGTCATGTTATCGAGCAAACATAAAATAAAGGAGAGAAAAAGGAACCTCATCTAAAGTGTGTACGTAAAAAATACGGCTTTTGCGAAATAGAGAAGTTTATATGTTCGTTAGGTTGGATTGCATATAGCGTGTGACAGCTGGTTCCAGTCTTGGTCATGCGGGTAGTCTGTTTGATCGAAAATTGATTGAACTGAAAAATGTTGGTTTGAAATTGCATAAGCATGTAGGTAACAAATATAACTTACTTCGAATTCGTGATAGGCTTTTGATTGTCTTCAATGTGATATCATATCGTATGACGTACGAAATTTCTTAGATATAGTATATTGATCGTAAGATATGTCTTTTTAAAGAGATAACTACATATCAATTACAATGCAATGTACATTTTGGCATTCATATTTAATGGCTTGTAACACAAATTATAAATGGACCTGTGAATTATAGACCCAATACTAATTGTAGTACTAATGTAAGATAAACCGCTTTTATGGATAACGTGTGCCAAAGAAAACTGAACCGTCGTCGTAGAAGTTAAAGCTCACATTTACTGAGCAGAGTACAAGGATGAAATCACCATGGATATAGATAACGTGCGCAAAAATGAAAAACGGCTGCTCTTATCTAAAGCCGATGTTCTTTGGTACATTCTTACCGGGAAAAGTGATAAAGTCCATTACAACATTAGTGTATTACATAGTAACGAATTATAATTATGTAATTCGTCTAGTTCCGTCAGTGTGCACGCAACCGTATCAAGCAGTGAAACTAGTGTTTATGTTTAAATCTATGATTAATGTTACAACGAGGCATTTCACACGGTGGACATTTCACCACGCCTTCTTTTTTGAAATCGGTAAACATACATAATTATTACAAAATGTCTTGTATGTATTTTATAGTGAGAAGTTCCTCATGCGCCACGCCCCAATTTTTTACACATTTGAATTCGCGTTCATTATTCTGTTATTTGAAACTGTTTCGACATCAACGTCTATTTCGATTGAAACAATCTGATTTTCTATTTGGAACGGATCCAATTTTGTTCGCATACCCTTTTATGAAATCTACCATCGATCATACAGAAACTATATGAATCTAATGCGATGCGTATTTTGAATGTAGTTCAACAAACACTATACATGTTAAGACGGATGTGTTATAAAAATTCCATAGCGGAGCCGTTGCCAAAATCTGTTGCGTCTTGATATTGAATTGCGTGCGCGACGACCCACATACACGTAGAAAAAACAGGAATATATTTTTACACAAATAATTTGGACGATTCGTTCGTGCGAGCGAAACGGGACGGGCAGGTAAACAAGTGCAAGTTCGTATGAAAAACCGAATCCCCAGGGGGACATGAAATGGGGATATAAAAAATACCGTTTCTCGAAATAGAACTGGCTGGCGTGACGCACGGAACGAACGTTTGTTACTTCTAAAGAAAGAACTATTCAAAGTTGTGATTGTTTCTTTTGGCTTTTCTTATTTACATCTGATGTGGACATCATGTTTTGTCTGTCTTTATGTAATGTAGTAAAGACGGTTTAGTCGAAAATAATGTCAGTATATCATGTTCGGTCGTAGGTTGATGATAGATATAGATTATAATATGTCTTACTTCTTTATCTTATTAAAATATTCTACTGGCGGGAAAGATGTTGATCCTTTAAGTCACGATCCAAGATTTGTATACATTACATACTGAAGGTATTATTATTTTGATTTTAAAAGGCACAGGGGCTCGGCTAAAATGTAAACCGCATGGACATAGATATTTGCAGCAAAATCGTCGTGGACTCGTAGTTATAATATTAACCAAGTACAAACTTCATACCAAGAACTAAAACGATGATATGTGTGCTTCAGGCCTGGTTCATGAATTTAACATGTGTAATTAGCGATGTAAATTTGAATCGTTGATCGGTTAATTGCCTCTATAAGTTATTCCTGTTTGAGATATGCCTCGAAGGCTAAGGCTGTTCTCGGGTGTCATTTTATTTTTTTTAAACCTCATCCAATTTAAGTCTCATCCAACTTGTTGAAGTCTCTCATTTTCTTGTTTAGCTCATGGCATCTAAATTGTTCAAGTCCGCCATTTCCTGTTTGTTTCAAAACTAGCATCTGGAATTTAAAAAATATTCTCCGTGGTTTTAGTCGCAAAGTTTTATGCTCTTTCTCTCTCCTCTGTTGTTTTTGGATTTCACATTTGTATTAGAATTGTCATTTTTTAATTAGTCTTGTAGTCTTTCCGCGACCTTCGCAATAGGATTAAAATTTAAAATGCTTGTATTGTCATTATATGCATATCAATAACGTCTGGACCGTAAATAATGTATGTTTTTCCGTCTATTGCAGCTAGACAATTGTTCAGTGGCGACATTGATGGAGTTCCGCTTGGACAGCGCGGAGTACTGCCAGGCCCAACACAAATAAGCTCGAGGGCGTATCGAGGAGGCAAGGTAGTGAGGGCGGGAGACAGGACCCATGCTGCCGGGAGCGCGCGACTCGACCACCCTGTACACTAGACGACATACACCCACTCACATGTGAGTATTGCTTACTGCTTTTACATTTAGCGCTTGCCGGTGCACCTCGAGTTGCCGGCAGATAATTCCTAATGCTGGAGCATGATCGGAAGAAACATATACGTAATTAATTAATGATTACTAAGAGCAATTTAATTGTCGGCAGCGCCAGTGGCAAAAGCAGTGGCATGAAAAGTATCGTGTTCGCACTATCTTCTTCTAGTCCGTATTTGTAACTTCAGCTGAATGTAAACGAAGCATATTTTTTTTTTATAGCATATGAGGCAAACGAGCAGTTAGGTCACCTGATGTAAAGTGAACACCAACGCCCACAGACATCCGTAACACCAGAGGTCTAACAGATGCATTGCCGACCTTTGAGGAAAGAATAAGCTCTTTTCTTGAAGAAGATAATATGGAGTTTGTTGTTACACATCGCACATACACCTAAAGTTAGGCGGTTCAAGTGTATTCTCATGATATCAACTAAACTTGAGTCATTGCTAAAGTCTTGCGTCGCAGTGTTATCTAACTAAATGTCAATGTCAAGTTATACAATTCTTGGAACACACAATAATTTTGCAGTGCAGGTATGCTAGTTTTGTTTGAATTCATAAATACCTCTCTCCTAAACAACGGATTTTGCTCATGCGTTATGTTTTAAGTGTCCTGCAGATTTCTGCGCTCATGGTGTGATTTGCCCACTCACATTGGCAACACACCGGTGAAGGAAAATTTCACTAAAAGTAAAACACACAATGTGTGTTTTTTGATTGGCATGTCATGCCAATCCCGCATGCGTGAGCCGCGTGGCACTAATAGGACTCGTAAAATCTAATGCTCAAAATAAAAGCACTCAAATTGAGTCGTGGGGACCTAAGATCAAGATTTTCAGACTCGACGAGACGTTTCTAAGTCAAATGAGCTGCACATTAAATAATGCCAAATGCATTATTATTCAGTTTGCAGCCATTTTGTTTAAGTAATTAGCGCGATGCGGAGTATATTTTTTTTGACCCGCGTCCCAAGCTCCTAAAGCTATCCCGACCATTATTTCAAATACTATTTTTTAAAGTTATTTTATGTTAACGCGAATATTACTCATCACAATAAAATATCTTGAAAGGGAACAAGCCCGACGCTTCAGAAGCTATACGGCAATCAAGGGTACTTTAACATCAGATGACCGCCAGGTTGATGAGTCATTTTAAAGGTATTTCATATTGTAATTTTTACTCATATATATTTGTGCAGTGTTGTTGAAATTGTGTAAAGTGTAAATATCATATTACATTATTATACACTACCTACATATTTTCTTATTATATAGAATAGAATAGAAATAATTTTATTCAATGCTCCTTTAAATAAACACATTAAATAACAAAATGAAACATAAAATAAAAGAAAATAAAAATAAAATTAAAACTAAAACAGAGAAGAATGTTGCATGTTCATGCGAATTTTAATTAAATACATCATGTCAAAATTTTAAGTATTATTAATTCTACTTTTTTTCGCGTTAGTAGAATATACGTCGCGGCTTTGCATCCGATGGCCAGTGCAGAGTTCATAATTCATTTACATTAAATGATATATCATCATGAGGCACCAGCAGTGCCGCGCGGTTTCACCCGGGTTGCAACGCCTTTCACATTGAGCGTAGCGTGATTCTATATAGCCCATATAGTTTTCCTTGATTGAAGGACTGGATTTTAGAAGATTTTCAATCGGTAGCTTCCTAGAATTATGCGTTCAAGCAAAACAAACTTCCCTTTTATAATATTTATAATCGACAATGATAAAACAAATATAATACAAGACAAATATACTTTACGTTAATGTATACAAATAACACTTAATACAATTAAACATTTGTTTATAAACATTAAACACGTGTAAAACAATATTAGTAGTGAGATTAGATTAGTACTCAGTACTCGCAGGGTACCTGAGTAATGCTCATGTAATAGCATTAGTTATCGTAGACGTTGACCACTTGTAACAGATGACATAATACCGAGTGAGAAACTGCACTTATCGGTTTAGAACAACCAAACCTGTTGCACAGTATTTTCAGTTACGTCGTTGTTTCTAGTTTGTGAACTAACATTTCTGTATCGCCGCTTTAGAATCGCTTGTGTTCCTTTATACTTGATTCAATGTTTATGCTTACTTAAAATACGTACACTTAAAAATAGAGACAAATTAACCTAGAATAGATGCCAAATTCCTTAGAAATATTTACTGTATTTAAATTTAAAATGCGTTACCATTTTGGGATTATTGTACAATATTGAGAAAATCCTTAACATATTTGAACTTGTCAATAATAGTGCCGTTAATATCTGAAAAGAAAAGCATAGAGACATCAAATAGAAGTGAAAACTTAAAACTGTGGCCCATGGAGGTGGGAGAATAAAGGAGGACCGCGCATCTGTATAGCATCTTTGCCGATGTCTATGGGCGCCGGTAGTCACGACCCTTTTATATACGGGCAGCTCGATCCTTTGGCCCTACAGAGAGATGTCGGTTCCCTTTGTATCTTTTACCGTATTTTCAATGGGGAGTGTTCCGAGGAATTGTTCGGCTTAATACCAGCAGCTGAGATCCATCATAGGACATCGCGACAGAAGTTCCACGCCCGCCACCTCGATATTCCTAAATGTAGTACTGTGCGGTATAATCGCCATTTTTTACCGCGTACAACAGTACTATGGAACTAGCTGCCCTCGGTATTTCTGATCCGATACGACTTGGGGATCTTCAAGAAAAGAGCATTCCTCTTAAAGGCCGGCAACGCGCTTGTAAGACACCTAGTTTTGCGGATGTCTTTGACGGCGGTAGTTACTAATCAGCTGCTCGTTTGCCCCCATTATTTAAAAAAAATTGTGATGCGATCGATACCGATCTCGTTTTGACGTTGATATCATAATACGAGCATTGAAGGTCGCGGACTTGCTCCTCATTCACACCTTCGATGTAGACTCGATCGCCACTCGATCATAAAATAAACATCGTGAGTGGCGGTGATTGCGTCTTGTTTACACGCCAGTTATCAGTATCCTGCGCCCGCTCGACAGACAAACAGGTGACGCATATTGGCGCAGTCGCACCGAATCTCAAATCTGTTCGCACGAAACAATTCGCATTTTAAAATAATTTTCAGCGTTGAAGCAAACGAGAGCACTGGCTTTGGATAAAAATAATTGTTTCTCTAACAAGAAAACTAATGTTATCGTGGTTCATTTGGTTAGTTAACGTTTCAGAAGCTTTAGCCATTGTTGAGGGTGGAATAAGATGACCTGATGACCCAAGTTATTAAAAGTATTCGAAGATTTATAATTGTTACAATGATACTAAATTAAGCGAGAAAATGTATGTAGTTTTTTTTTGGTATTGATCAACATAATATTATTTATGGCATAGGAAGCAAACTAGCGGTCAGCTCACGTAGTGGTAGTCACCAACGCCAACAGACATCAGCGGCAGAAGTGATGCCTGCCCATGCGTATTTCAGTTGTTAATGTAATGTTTTCTCTTGTTTCAGTTATAGACAACTCGTATCCGGCTAACTGAAGCATATCACCGACTGATAGTCAAACGTTTTATGTTGTGCGTAAATTTTCGTTAGCATCACAACCCGATTCGCGTCCACCCGTTCGACCCCGTATGCTCGCGAGTGATTGAAAGCCTCATCCATGAAGCTAGCTCCCATTATATAATTGGACCCTTTTCAAACAAAAGTCGAGGAACTGAGGTGTGTTGTGTGGAAATAGAGTGATAATTTGTCTGTTTGACTGTCGGAGGCCGCAGGCAGTGTCGTGTAGAACAAGACAGGAAGACAGCAGCAGCCATGAAGCAGAAGGACATCAGGCCGGCGCCGTCCCTCATCGAGTACAAGGGCTTGCGCTTCCTCATCACCGATAGACCGTCGGACGTCACCATTCAAGCATACTTGCAGGTGTGTGTGTGTTTTATAGTATCCCTTATACTGTGTCTGAGAACCTACGCCTACGCACACCTACGCAGAGCTGATAATTGTGCTTTCTAAAAGTGATTCACAGCTAATACTTATTACGCACTACGGTGTGTTTATGTAGGTAAAAGTAAGTTAGCTTTTCCGTATGTGTTTATCAAAGCTAGCTTTTACGTATGTGTTCATTTGAGCTAGCTTTTACGTACCTACGTCTTTATTTGAGGTAGCTTTTGAGATTAAAGCAAAGAGAAAAAACATTAGCAATAGTGATACATTTTACATTAAGTTTCTTCGAGTATAGTTTTTATATTATAACGGAGCAAACGGCGCTGTAGGAGCCATTTTCACGACTACCGTCGCCCATTGACTGCAGAGGTTATACAGGTGCGGTGCCTTCCTTCTTCGCGCTCCCTTCACGGGCCACCGGCTACTTACGAACCTCACGAAACGCGACAGCACAGCTGTCAGCAAAATGCGGTGTCGTGTAGGCGAGAGGTACCTGCTGCGTGGATCTCAAAGCGTACGTCTGGCGTGGTCAACTTGATTCGGGTTTTTTTTTTATCGGGCTTTGGCCCACCACTCGTTCCCACCGCTGCTACTCCTGTGTCGCCAGGATCGACAGCGGCAACCACACTTGACCATTTGATATGATCACAGGGGCCCGTGGGAAAAGCTGTCTTGGGACCCGCAACGAATTTAATCAGAAGAAAGAAGGAGGAATAGGAAGTAATTCCAATTTCCCTCCCTCATCAAAGCGGGAGACAGTACAAGTTGATTCGAGTTAAGATCGACTGCTTACCCATGAAACCACATTTGGATATGTTTAGGAAAACAGTAAAATTTTGCACGCACCTACCAAACACCTCGACCAATAACCTACTATCGACCGGCTGGCCATTCTTGGCATACCTTCTAAACTTTAGCTATTTCTGAGAACACTCACTCTAGTGAGTGCCTTTTTTATAACACACGAGGGCAAACGAGCAGTCGACGCCTTTTATGGACCTTCGACACCCATGAACATCCGTATAATGGATATGTGGATGCTCTGCCCACCTCCTCCTCAATGGCCCACCGGCTACTCACAGACCGTATGTAACGCGTCACTTTACGCCGATATCGTGTGAGCGAGAGGTACCTCCCAAAGCAGCATGGCACTACCTCTTACAAATCCATGTCGTCCTCGTACCCTGTCGGATATATAACACTTCTTTTTAAAAATGAAGGTTACTTTAGTACGTGTCTACTTACAGAATATTACGAACGTAAAATGTGTCAAAATATGGTCGAGTCGCATACAAATTAATAACTTTATCTCGGATTACATTTTCCTCATCTCGGATTCACTTAACATTTGCAATTATTACCTTTAAAACATATTTACGACAATTGCGTGAACGGAGGAGTATTTACACTTATAGTTTACGTGTAAGAGAAGTGCAGAAAGCTAAAAATAAAGTACTATAATTTAATAAATAAAACTTTACACACACTACCATGAATTTAACACATTGACATATAAGATACACGTACACACACGTAATTATTGACGAAGTTCATAAAAGGACACATTCCTTTGCAAGTGTTCAAAACTCTACATAAATTACCTTAGTTACGATGACAACAATACCTATGTCATGTGATAATTAGTTTTTAATTACAAAAAAGTTCCACTTAGATCGTATATCGATCTTAGCGGGATCGCTAGTGTAAATACACGCGTACTATATTAAACATCACGTGACCATCTTATGATGATGAGATTCTCGACCATAGGTAAATATAGAAACCATAGAAACCCTTATTTAGATTTTTGTTTTTTTTTATAACAATCTGAGGCAGTGTCTACTATCCGCATGTGCGTTGCCGTCCATCACCTCACCCCCATTTAGCCACTCGGTTTGAGCATTATTTTTCGTACATAAATGACAGAAATGTATAACACAAGTTATCAGCAGTTCTGCCTTTGTGTTTGCAAAGTGGGCAGACGCTGCATCTGGGTGAAGGCCGTTGTATAAATACCGCGAGTTGCTGTAAAACGGGAACATCTGAATGTCAAGGAAGTGTCTGTGTGTTCCTAGGCCCTCGTGCGCTAGCTCAGGTATTGTATAATAGCACAAGTGCGTTGATTACCTACTCGAACTTAAGTGTAGACATTGTTATAACATGGCCGGTAAGACTTGTGTTTTGGATTATCCGGTTGACGTTTGGTAGCAGGCTATACAGCTAAAGATACGATAAGAGAGGGAAAAAAGATAAAAGGGGATATAAAACCGTATATAAAATATGCTAGACTCACCGCATGACATAGTTACCTAGAACAAAATATGTTACTTCACATTTATATTTAGTTATAAATCCCAAATATTTTGCATAGCTTAATTCAAAACAGTTATTAAACAATAAACCAACCAACACTTTTCTTTATAAAACTCCCTTAATTTATTCATTTCGATACATATGTTTTTCATATGTATATTAGATGAAATACTTAAGACAAAGCAGATTCGTCCTGCGTGAGTCGGAAGAACACCAACCTCAACTACTGGGATTTTTTCATAAGCCTCATTGCAGCCGGAGGTACCTCTCGCTAACATGACTAGTGTCAGCTGTTGTCTGTGCCTTTGTTGGTTTCCTGTGAGGAATTCCTTCCTTCCTTCCATTGTATGGGAGAAGGGTAAGAAAAATGTATAATTATTATGTTAATACTAGCTGCGTCCCGCGGTTTCACCCGCGTAAATTTCGTTCCAGTGGAGAATACAAAATCATCCCATGACATCCCATAGGACCCTTTTTCGGGATAAAAACTCCAAGTTACTCCAATCAAAGTTACTCTCTATGTGTGTGCCAAATTTCATGAAAATCGGTTCTGCAGTTTTTGCGTGAAGGAGTAACAAAGAAACATACAAACTTTCGCATTTATAATATAAGTAGGATAACAGTATGATTATTATGGCATTACCATATTATGCTCAACCATCAGCTGACTTCCTCCTCTTACGGCTTACACTAACAATATAAAGGAAAGTTTCTGTTTGTTTGTTACTCGGTCACGCACAAGTAAACGATTGTGTACGAACCGTGGCAATCGATCCTTTTTATGCCCATTTAATATGTATATTGATGTCTGATTATGACTTTCAAGATTTCCAAACAAAGTCGCGGGGAACAAGCAGTCAAGTATAAATATAACGTTGCGATTATCATGAGTCGTGCAATTGATAAACTTAGTAAATAATGCCGACGGAAACCCCCTTTCTCTACATAATTTAAGACTAAGAAAGCTCGATTCAAATGGTTAAAACATTAGTAACTAGGATTGATCATTTAACAAACAACGAACCAAGTAAAAGCGACATAAATTTCAACGTTATCAAAGCACGCAATTATTTCAAATCACGATTTCGTAGGTATTACGAAATTTTATCTATCGTGGAAGTTTGTAAGGGCTTTAAATTCAGCAACCTAGATCTAAATTTAAGCCAATCAATATTAACGGCCCCTCGCGAACAAGGCCAGCTATAAGTCGAACAAAAGACATTATTCCGAAATAGAAGTTAATTTGCGTATCGTAAATAAGCCGACTGCGCCCGTATAAAATATAGGCTACTTTATATGTTCCTGTTAATGTAGATTTCAATTAGTGAAATAATGTTTTATATAGTAGTTTTGGAGACTATTCTATACAAACAAACAAAACATATTTTATATTTATTATATTAGACATTGTTATTAGATAATCTACAATTATAGTATTTACAGTTCTAGTGCCCTGCGGTTTTATCTGCGTATAATTTGGAGGGAAACACCAATAGTAGACTCAGACTTTTGGTACATATAACGTTTTTCGTCTTATTTTCATGTAGTATTAGAATATATTTCCTGTTTATCAATTTTCATACTGGTAAGTTCAGAAGTGAGAAAATTTCCATCACCTTTTTATCCGATTAGGGGAATTTTTGTCAATTTCACATATACGATTAATTTTTAATTGTTATCAAGAGCTTATATTATGCCCATTTTTTTCCAATTACCAGAAATTAGAAAATTCCATATAAAATTCCAAATTTCAAGTCTCACTATTGTCTGTTGTGCTTTGATAAGGTCAGTCAGGACTTAGGTTTGCCTTTTCTTTATACAAACTTGTTTGTATAGAATAGGCTCCGAAACTTCCAGTAGTTTCGGAGCCTATTAACTAACCTAACCATCCTGTCACATTCCATACCCATCATTTCATAGGAATCTTCTTTGTCAGGAAATAAAATTTATCAAAACGAAGTGGCCACGGGCCTACTAGTATGTATACGTATATAAATATACTAGCTGCTCTCCTCCGTTTCACCCGCGTAAGTTTCGATCCCTTGGAAATATCGAGATGGAAAATAGACGTTGGCCGGCTCTCACACCTATCCGATATGCACACAAAATTTTATGAGAATCGAACGAAACGTATCAGAGGAGTATGGTAACTAACGTGACACGAGCATTTTATATACCTGTGAGATGTGTTTTGTTGTAGAACATCTGACTACTAATACTAATACAGACGTTTTCGTGTTTGCCGAACCGTGTAATGCCTATTGGCCGTCACCTTGCGCTCGTCGTGCGGCCGTGCGGCAGGGACGGAAGTTGCTCTATTGTTTCACCTTACAATGGCCGCCGTAACGATAACGTGTTTATGTCGGCGGCACATCACTACACGTCCTTTGTGCTTTTGTCATTACATATGACGATTATATTGCTATTTGATGTTACATTTTAGTAGAATGACAGCTGGATAGCGACGCTAGTAGTATGACAGCTGGATAGCGACGCGTTACATTTAGGGCCGATTTTTCAATCCTCAGATAAAAGATAACCCTAGGAATAAACTATCTCTGTTTCAATTTTTGTTTCGTGTTTAAGTGAGATGAGCATAATTTATTCCTAGGGTTA
>LUGF01017497.1:39374-64582 GCA_001625245.1 Calycopis cecrops | reverse complement strand
TTCTATGTGCGGCCGATCTGTCCCTCTGAAGCCCTGGATCCGCCACTCTGCTCACTCTGACGCATACTTGTGCACTTTGCCCTCTACCCTAAAGGCACTGACGTCTAACTTGCAGTATTGGAGGACTTGTACTTCAATGCCGCCCCTCTGTGCCCCCGAAGCCTTAGATCCTCATCTACTGGGGCACATATGTGTGCTTCTTCCCCCCGTACCTGGCTACAAACGCGGCCACATCGAACTTGCGCCGGCAGCCCTCATAATTCATGTACCGTATCTTCCCGAACACCGGCCGCTCCGCCCAGCCCTGGTCGTGGATGCCGCAGATCGACCACATACAACCTGACAGGCAAAAAACGTTGATCGATTAATGTTTTGAGATAAAACCTTTAGCAGCGTAAGGCAGGGGAAAATATCAGCCAGATACTATAGGTAGCCCTTGAGGGGCAATTCACACCAAAAGCTCGGCGAAGGGCAGCGAAACCGAGCGCACTTTCAGTGTCATATAAATTAAAACTTTATTTTCATTACTTATTATCGAATTCTCGCGACTTCCGCGCGGATTCCAGCGACTTCTCGCGCAGTCGCGGGAATCCGCGCGTCTCGTTCGAGTTTCTCATGCGATAATAAGTGTTATAGTAATTATTATAAAGTTGAAATTCATATGACACATAAACTGCGCTTTGCTTCGCTGCCCTTCGCCGCGCTTTTGGTGTGAATTTACCCTTAGCGGGGGTAATGCCACGCTGCATGCACGTAGGCGAATTGGGCCGGTACAACAGAGGTACCTCTCGCTTACATGATACCGGCGTAAAATGGCAGCTGTGCTCTCGCGTTTCGTGCGTTTAGTAGCCGTTGGCCCATGCCGCGAGGAGGGGGAGTAGATGCGAGATAATTTTTCTTCGTCCCAAACTCAATGGGTCAACAAAGGTATTATGCGATAGCACAGCTAACTCCCGTATTACCCCGATAATTCGACGGTTGTCCTTCCGATTTGGGTGCAATGTAGCAATAGCAAAATCTATGTTTTTTGAAGTTGGCCACTGTAGTAGTCGGCGATAAGTCGGTCCATCGACAGTTTCATTTCATGTATAAAAACCGTGTAAACTAGTGTAATTATAAACGCACTGGATGTAAAATTAAAAAATATGAGAACAATGATCGGTTTGGCCGATTAGTCGACTAAAGTCATAGTCGGCACATCTCTAATATTTATTATTTTATGATCATTGCTGAACCAGTTAGAAGTATTGTAAGCAGCTTCATCGACACGAAATAAAAGTGTTTAAATGTGTCTTAATCTAAGTTTAAGGCGCTACTTTCATATTTTTTATTTTCTTATTCCATGAGTTATACCATGAGAACCAATATATTCCAGAGTTTATTTTTATTAATTGGCTTAGTGCGGAAAATGTACTGCAAAGGCAAACAAAGCAAAAAAAATACTCACCAACATAGCCATTAGAATCCCTTCCGTCCAGACTGAAGTGATCATTCAGATATATGGCATTCTTCAGTGCCTCCTCGGGGCTGGCGGACCACTCCAGGATCTTCTTGCACCAGTACATCCGGAGGAAGCCGTGCATCTTCCCCTCTTCCACCAGCTGTATCTGCGCAGAGTTCCACAGGTCGTCGTGGGTCTGGGACTTGGAGAGCTGTTCTAAAGTGTAGATGTGAGATCTCTTGTCCTTCCTGAAAGGGAAAGGTTCCCTGTTTCGGTTATTTTTTTCCTTGTTTATTAATAAAAATAATAAAATATGTATTTATTTTGCAAGGTTACAATAATTAAAACAATTTGGAAAAAACCAACATCAAAATCTTTCAAAATCGGTCTCAAACTCTCGACATTTGCTGACTGGCGTCAGCACCGATCTTCCGTTTTATTAAAGCCCAATGTGTTAGTGAGCAACAGTAAATTATATGTATAAATATGACTTTAAAAACAATTTGCATATTTGTTGATTATACTTGTCTATGCGCGTTGAGAGCTAACATGTGATTTGACTGTCAGTTTGCCTCTATAGAAATAAAAAACACGGGCTTCATACAAATCGCAATATGTGCATACTAGCTAACAGAGAAGTTGTCTAGTGCGAAGAGCCATGGATACATTTTGGCGAGAATCTGGTGTCCCTGCAAAACAGTTATGAAGATGTCTATTGGCATTGGGAGTTGTAACCAAATGGTTTAGAGTGTTTGTTGGTATTTGAAAGGTAATTAAGTCAATATTATACCTAACTAAGTCTATATTACCTGTGATCATCCAAGGTCTTCTGCGCCCAGGCGCTGGCCCCCTTTATGCTGTCGTAGTGTTCATTGTAGTAACAGAAGTTGTCCGCGAGCTCGCTCCGCACTATCGCCTCCTCTAGGAACGAGTTCACGCTCTCTGTGTGTTGCTTCTGGTACTCCTTCACGCAGAGAGCTACCCGCTGCACTGATATTTGACCTAGAATATAATACAGTGTAAAAGTTATTAAATAATACTGAATAATTTAAAGATTATTTTATAATTTATAGCATAGGAGGACAAACGAGCAATCGAAGGCATTTGGTGACTACCGACGCCTATTAACATATGCAGATGCGTTGATCTCCTTCACCCCTCCCTCTAATAGGCCACCGGCTACTCACAATCATGAAGAAACGCGACAGTGAAGCTCAATTTACGCCGGTATTATGTGAGCGAGAGGTACCTCCGCCGTCGTACCGGCCCAATTCCGGTGCAATGCAGCATGCCACTAGCTCTTACTAAATTTTTTTTGAAGTATGTGGTCCACGAGTAAAGTCATGTGTAACGTGAGCCGGCCACGCGTAATTGCCTGTGCAGACGGATTTTTGTCCGCGGCGGAGAAAAAAGTACGCTCCGCGAATAAAAAGTCCCCCGCGGATTTACTGCGTACTCAACGCACACGGTGTGTGATCATTTGTTGCCTGGAACGTGCCTTACTCTTGAGAGCGCAACGCGGACTAAAGTCTTCCGTGTGCGTTGCTTCGCCTAGTCACTAGAGTTCTATTTCTTTCGGGGACTCACGCGTACTTTTGTCCAGTCCGCTCTCTGCATGTCCTCGGTTATTCAGGGGACTTTTTGTACGGGGTACTTTTAATTTCTCGTTTGCGTTACTCCATACAATTGTAAGCGTTCTAATTTAGCTAACATAAAAATCCGTGGACTAGAATCCCTCGTCTGCGCAAGCCTTAACACTGGTGCAACGTTTAATATTTTCTTTGCTTGCGCCTAAAGTAAGACGAATAAACATGCGGTCGAAGCCATTTGGTGCCTACCAATAATAGCACGATTGTGCACCATTGCGTTGCCCCATTCACCAGATTCCTCTCACTGGGCCACTAGTTATCACCAACTGCACAAAATGCGACAGCATAGGACACTTCGCCAGTATTAAGTAAGCGAAATGAGCCTCACACAAGTTTCTTAATTCTTAGATCCAACTATATTGCTGTATTATAACAGTATTTGTTGCATTGTTTATATTATGATCATGGTTTCGTAAGTAAATATTTTGTTAATACAGAAATACAAGTAACAAGCAATTATTATATAATAGCTATGCTCTCAGTGTTGTAACTGCACCTTGTGTTGGTAAGTGTAGCTTTTATAATGAAAATAGTTCTTGTAATTTTCATGCAACTCTTGGATCAGTCACAAATAGACTTAGTAAGAGGTAGTGCTAAGCTGCTTTGTTTCTTCGCTTGCATGATACCGTCGCTACTGACAGCATTGCTGTCACGGTTCGCTAGTTTTGTGAATTTCCGGTAGCTCCAAGAAGCATAGGAGGGAACGCAAAACGAAATAACAATTATGCGTACGTCTGTTGGTTGCAGCACACTTATCAACTAGGAAAGGGATCGTATCGAGCCGGTCAGAATTCTTTGTATGAAACTTCATACTGCATCGCACACTAATGGGAATCGTAACGTAATCATACCGTCTTCGCTTTTCAAGGCGAGGCGTTTACAATACCCTTTCCGAGTTGATAAGTGTGCGGCGACCATGTAGGCATAGATAGTCATCGAAAGGCTCCGACTGCTATATTCCCTACCTATACCACACAAAATATCTTAAACTAAAAAATCTAAAATCCGCTAATAAAATATACTACTACTACTATACTTTATAAAAAGATTTAAAACATGCATACCAAAATGGAACCAAGGTGAGAGGTCACTAAGGGCTTTCTGCGTAGGATCATTCCGTTTAGTTGCAAACACTTTGAGCTTCTTATTGAGGAACTCATGTAACATCTTCATTGCATTGTCGTAGCCCGGATTTGCCCATTTGGTTGGTCCAACTGACTTATCTGCTTCCCTTGACTCTATAGCTTCATCCCAATCTATTGGCTAAAAGTAAGGCGAAAAGAATATTATTGTAACAATCTCACTTTTTTTGGATTTTACTAGGTTTTAATATTAAAAGTTTTTTTTTATGGTATAGGAGGGCAAACGAGCAGTCGGAGCCATTTTCATGACTACCGACGCCCACAAACATCCGCACAGAGGCTATACAGATGCGCTGCCCTCCTTTCTCCGCCCACCTCCATGGGCCACCGGCTACATACACTCCGCACGAAAAGCGACAGCACAGCTGTCACTTTACGCTGGTCTCGTGTAAGCGAGAGGTACCTCCCCGGTCGTGCCGGCCCAATTCGACTGCATGCAAGCATGCAGTGTGGCACTACCTCTTACTAAAGTAAGAACTATTCTCGCTCTTCTCTCCTATGATGATCTGATGATGGAGAAGAGTAAAATGTGCAACCAGACTGGTCATTTCTAATAATAAATATAGCTAATGCTAGTAATTTGTGTGTGTATCCATTGTGCCAACCGTCCTACCTGCCTCCCTTCATGTAACTTTAAATTTACTATGGAATGGAATTTACTATTCTGACATAACTAAACAATAGCAAATGTTTTCATAGTAAGATTGTACATACCTCGGGTTCAAATTTACTTGTATATGGGTGTTTTATGATGGGAGGGAAGTCTGTGAGGAACTCATCTAGTTTTGATGTAATTTTTTTACGTATAGTTCTTGCTGAGTATTCTTGCTTGTCAGATGCCACCCAGCAGGGAACAACATTGTGTGCATCAACCTGTAATATAAAAATAATTTCTGAGTTACTGTTTTTATTTTCCTTTTTTAAATAAGAAATAATAATAACTTACAATAAATTACTTCATTTTTGTAATATTGAATTTGGAAACATATTATTTAAAATTTATTAAGTATCTAAATGCCTAGTAGCACTAGTAGAAGAGTTAAATATTTTTTACGAATCCTAGTGGGCAGAGGAAGAAAGGGTATTCTATAATCAAATTCTGTGCTATTCTATGTCTGTCTAAATTGTATCTTAATCCATATAATTTAAAATGTAAGTAATATCAACAAGAATAAAACATCTTAACGCTAGATCTTTAATGGCTACCCCATTAGAGATCACACACACAGAGATACCCCAAGTGCCAAAAGTAGCAATTCAATTTACTTATTTTTATGATAATATAATCATTTTGTATTATTCTTAAATATGTAATAGTAAAAAAAAACAGTGTACCTGAATTAAGGGTACGTCTTTCTTGAATTTCTTTTTTGCCCCTTCAACCCACCCTAAAGGTACTCGGAGTGGATTGAAGTCACATACAACAGCTCCAATGTTATGATCTATAATCCATTGAGGAAGTGCCTCCGCTCCACTACCTTCTAGTAGGTGAAATGAAATATTTAAATCCTTACATTCAGCTGCTACTTTCTCCAATCCTGAAAGGGAAAAAGCAAAATAAGGCATCTTAATGGAATAATACTGGCCTATAATTTAGATACTAGAGCAGAGGTGCTTAAGCTTTTAGTCCTGAGGGACTATTTGCTGAAATTTTCATTACGCCGTGGACCACCCAGTAACGTTATCAATCTTAAGGCAATAATGTTGAAGACATGACACACTCAGGTAAAGTTCTATTGATTCTTGTCAATTATTTATTGGCATGGTTCGTGGACTACTTGAGAAGCTTCCAGGGACCTGTTAGTGGTCCGCAAACCACCGGTTAAGAACCACTGTACTAGAGACATCCAATACATGGTATATCAATGCTATTTACAATTTTAAAATAAATGCTATGATACTTTTTGTCATTATATGAAGACAATTTATAAGATTATATACCAATAGCTGTGCTGTCATGCTTGGTGTGGTGTGCAAGTATCCGGCGGCCGATGGAGTGGGGGGAAGGAGGACAATGCATTGGTATATAGCCATTATATGGATATTATTTCTAAATTGCATTATTTAAATAATTACCTTTCACCAAAAAATGAAACTGCCTTACAGATGCATCCAAATATTTAGCAATAAGACAGAAGCATACGTGGAGAGGAACCTCATTTTTCAGTGCTAATTTTTGTGCATAGAGAAATGCCCAGTTGTCTTGTACTCGGCTATCACGAGACATCCAATATACAATCCCATCACAATTATCAGCTACTAACTGTTCTTGTGAAATCACTTTGACTCGTTTTTTATTCAATTTAAAAGTAAGGATAGAATCTGCAGTTTCTTCACGTTTTTTGTATATTGTGCTAAGGAATTCTTCAATGCCTTTGTTACTTGTGTCTGTTTTAAGCGTTTCGAGTTTCGGCTTTTTTGCTGCTGAAGCCATTTCAATAATACTTTTATGAATTGGTTGAGCGGTTTTTGATATAACTTTAAATAATTGGATAGGGTATATTTTCATTTATTTCTGACACGTACGACCGTATTTCCTAAACAGCACACAAAACTAAATGAGCATTTCATTCAGCCGTGAGAACTGAATTTATAATAATTTACCGGTACTTTGGGAAATTATGGTAATCAACGTTTTAAAAAAGCTTGTTTGTTTCACATTGATCACAATTCAAATTTCCAATGTTTTATGTTATGACTTAAGTGACACCTGACATCTTGTCATTTGTCACTTGCTAGTAACAAAAATGACAATTTCTGAACATGTACCTGTAGGAAAAATGGAGTGCAATATTGAGATGGCTGAGGATCAAAATATTTGAACCCCAGTTGTAACTTTGATATGGAACGTACAATAGAATTATGATACAATAGAACCATTCGTATTTCAGGCATAAGGCAGGTTCATTTAGGCAAAATATTGAAAAAGTATGCAATTCCTATTAAAGCAGAAAGGGGGTGAATATGAACGAGAGGGATGAGTCGGAATAACAATAGGGCTAGCACACGTTCATCATATTATAATCTTCTAGCATCTATTTTAAACATTATTGAAGCGACAACCCTTAAAAATCTATTCCGTGGATACCAAAATATATTAACCAAACATTACCTACCTGAATCAAAAAAAGAAAAGTAAAAGAAATCCTGAAAGTATGGTTTAATTTATAGATGACACCTAAATTACAACTCTGAATTTATATTTCCGTTTCTGATGATGAATGCAACCTTTTCGCTTAAAGACGAAAAGTCCTACTATTTACATAGAACACTTTCAGAATATTTTACCTTGAAACAAATTTTATGTGTGAAAGTTGCTTGGTCTGTTAAAATTTACTTCCGATTTTCTTTATTTTGTATTGTACATTATAATGAATATTTCATTCATTCATTCCTTCATAGTTTCGACCAAATACAGCTAGGGGGTCCCACAATTTTGAGGTCAATTTGGGGCCATTTATATTTCTAATTTATATAAATTACTTGTCATATTTATATATTGTACTATACCTATATAAAATAATCATGAGATAGCCGTACTAGTCTTTAGGTCTTTTATTATTAGACTAGTTGTACTGTACCGTGCACATGGAACGACAGTGGCACCATCTGTCGAAAATTGGTCGTACCAACATAGAAACCATCGCATTCAGAACAATTTTACTAAAGATCATCACATCCTCAAATGCATTATGCATTACGATTCTAGAAAGGACATACATACAAACATTCATTTTTATATAAATAGATAATACATTCCTGTCTGTTAAACAATGGAAATACCTACACATACAAAATTTCAACCCAATCGCTCAAGGCGTTTAGTACTTAGTTGACATATCGACAGCATTGCCACCAGTATAACATATTAATCTATGATTGCCACCTACCGGATTCAAATGTATATTTTAAGCATCCAGGAAACCATCGAAATACCCATTTTAACCCAATCAGTTCAGCCGTTTAGGAGTTTACCCGTTTTCCTATGGGAATGAAATTTTCCCCATGATAAAAAATAGCCTATGTTAATCTGTGATAATGTAGCATTTAAATGGTGAAAGATTTTTTGAAATCAGTCCAGTGCTTTCGGAGCCTCGGAGCCTATTCGTTGTATGTACTTTGTATGTACAAACAGACCCACACACACACACACAAACAAATCTTTCCTCTTTATAATATTAGTAGGTAGGTATAGATTTAAGTGATAACTGCATCGATCGATCGGTGAGCCATGTAAATTGTTCTCTCATAAATTAATGATGATACCTGGGTTTCGTGATAATAATTTAATACTAAATCGTAGAAAGACTACATATTATATTAAATCGTCACTGGTCAATGAGCTGCAAAGCTTCAAACCAATGTTCTTTTAAATGCTGAAACTCGGGAGTAAGTGGATTCTACATTTTTCCCTGAAGTAGCACTAGACTCTAAATTACCATAGAGTCCCCAAATAACTAATCATGTGAACAAACTTAGGTGGTATTCGCAGTAAGAAAAAAATAGACAAATTTCGGATGAATATTCTGCAAAATAAGTTTCGTTAAGTTACTCCCATAGCAGTATGTATGCCATTAACATACTGTTGTGGGGAAACGTTGCCGACATAAATAATATTTTCTTGTTGCAGAAGCAAGCTGTTACAAATTAAGGTAGGTTTGTCTTGTAGGTATTTACGATGAATATTAGTGTATCCAGTACGAAAAGAGATACCCAAGACAGATCAAACAGCGACAAACTATAGGTACCATACTTAGCCAAAGAAAGACTCTAATACTTCTACAATAAGATCCCAGAAAGCGTTTAAAAACATTAAATTAATAAATTTTAAAAAGTTGTTAAATAACGTCTGTGTGGTATAAAATATAGTTATAAAACCTACAATATCCATATTTTATAGGGTAATAGATGTTATGATGGATGCACACATGGGAGATAATACTCCTCCCAGATTGTTTTTGTACTACAATTATTGTAATTTAATAATTGGTATATAGTAGGTGAATGTAAGTATTTGTATATTTCTAGATATTTCATCAATTCATGGGACCCGCTAGGTTTGTTTCGCCGGTTTTTTCTAGGCTTTTTTCTAGGACCGGACTAAGGCTGAACCGCTGAGAAAGTTAGTGTTAACAGTGGGAGCTGTTATGAACACATCTCAGGGTCATGACATTCAGTGGGGTAGATCTCACCCGCGTGGTGTTCAAAAGATATGTTTAAAATGTCATGAAGAAGTTTCTATTACATTTAGTAAATAATTTCACATCTATTGTAGGTAATTATTCGATAGAACATATTGAATCAGAAACACAACAACGCTTTCAATATTTATCCGTACTTACGTATGTTATAGATTTTATCTATTGATAACAATACGTGGTGCGAACAAGCGATGTCGATAGCAGAACACGTTTGTATCAACAATAAATAACACCTACATCGTCAGGGATAGAGAAATGGACAGGAGTAGGGATGGGATTGATAACCCAGCAGCTGAAACTGGTATGTAAATTCTATTTTACTTATTGATATACGGTACTAGTTTAAAATACGAATTGATAATATCAAATAAAAATGGGTGTCTTCGATTAAAATTTCACAACATTCGTCATCGTCAATGTCAAAGTTAATGACTATATTAATGTTTCTTTTATGTCATGTCGATTGGGGTCCGTTCTCATTGGACTGAAGTTTTCATAATGAGGAGAATGAGTTTGTAAGGAGTAACAAAGAGTTCGTACCAGGTTTTGTTTCAGTGGATCTATATACCTACATGTATAGATGCACTCTCTAAGTAGGTACGTATGTACCTACCGAAATAGTGTGAATTACCACCTTTAGAACACAACAAATATTTTTATCTTGTTGTCACGAATGACCTGTGTCATCAAATCAATGTCTGATTACTGGATACTTATTATGTTACCTAGTGTATTTATTATCAATAAAAATTACTATCTTTATTTATATTCTGTACATAGATTAGTTTTCTTTTTTGTAATATGGTAGTGTTTCCATGGTGCGAGATATATTTTTCTTTCATGGCGGAGAAATGTATTTTCGCTTTGCCATGGATTCTGGATGGGGTCAGAGAGTGTGTGGAAAGTTATCTGAATTACTAATTTGCCTCGCATCTATTAGTAGGGCACTTCGGCGATTGGTCAGTGACTTATACACACAGGATAGGATCCTCCAAAAGGGGTTCAGGTACGACACCCTAGATCAGTGGTTCTTAACAGGTGGTCCGCGGACCACTAGTGGTACTTGGAAGCATCTCAATTGGTCCACGAGCTATGCCATTACCTACAAATCAATAAACAAAATCTTCGTTATGCCGCGGACCACTCAGTTGAGGTGGCATAACGAAAATTTTGTCAAATGGTCCTTCAGGACTAAAGGGATAAGAGCCGTGATTGTTCCTTTTGACGTAGTAACCGTGCAGCTGGTCAGGTTCGTACCCTTGACCCAGTAATAAATGTAGCATAAGCTGTAGGGCTTTGCCCTTAACTTTATTTTCATGATAACCGTAGCCCACGTCAATCCGAATAGGGGTTATACAAAGGCGTTGTCCTCCTTGCTCCTCCTCCTCCAGGAGCCACCGGCTACTCACACACCACACGTAACGCGACTGCGCAGCACTTACCACATTACTTCCGTGTCATGTAAGCGAGAGGTACCTTCACGGTCGTGACGGACGAATTCGGCTGCTATACACTTACAACAAACCGGCCAAGTGCGAGTCGTTCTCGCACACCGAGCGATCATTTTTCCACTTTAGAGCTTCAAAATGATTTAGTAACCTTAATGTCATTTTTAAAGACCTATTCATAGTCACCCTTTACATGCAGGTTGGATGAAAAAAAAACCTTTAGATTCAGTTCCATGTATGGAATGCCCCGTCCTTTGCTTTTGTATTTATTTATTTTTGTTCAAAATTCAAAATTCAAAGTTTTAACTACGCACGCCTAATAGTTTCCGAAAAAAAATACTGTGACATACGGACGGACAGACAGGCATGAAAAATCTTTAAGGGTTCCGTTTTTGCCACCTGGCTACGGAACCCTAAAACACCTGAGTGGCAAGTCACTTTCCGTCTCTGTCGTCCAAGCCATCTTCTTCTGGGACACGACCGTCTCACAGAAGGAGGCCGTCGCCTCCCGCTGCGGCGCGGTCATGTCCCAGACACGACCTACTAGAACAAAGTACTTCTCTTGATAAGGCGTATAATTATATCTTCGATGTTTTGCTATTTGCTAAGACTAAGCTGATATTATTTAATCCTGTGTGTTACAGACGATGGATCTAACTTGAGGCCCGACCTGGTGATCAGCGTACAGCCGCACTCGCAAGGTATGTTCACTTGTTTAATGTTGGGGGTCGAACGAACCGTCGCAGACTTTTGATAGTGACCGACGTACATGGGCCAACAGAAACCCACAAACATTTTGTATCATATCGCAATATACAACACGTATTATATATAATAAAAACACACTCACGCACACACACACACACACACACATACACACACACACACACACACACACACACACACACACACACATGCACATACTCATTAGTAGTAAGTAAGTAATTTTAAATTGTTATCTAAAGCCTTAGCCTTAGTTTTATTAGGTTAGGAAGAGCGGCGTCTCCTGGCACAGGCATATTTTGCCTAAAAGGTGACACCGACATTTAGATTTATGAAAGTTTTTTGTAATGCAATAAAGATATTTTTATTTTTATTTTATTTATTTATTATTTTGTACGTACATATAAGGTCAAAGTAAAGCGAGGGCTTGTTTCAAGCTGTAGTTGTGGTTCGAACCAGACGTGCAGCAAGACTATGTGGAATCATCAATACCATGTTTGAGACAGGAAACAGTAGGTACATATCTGCTCATATCTAATTGAAAGGCCGTTCACATAAAACCACTTAATTGGTAGCTTCGTTTTTCGTTCTGACTTCGAGTCCGATTAAGAAAGGAATAACGAATTTCGATCCGAAAATTAAATTTTCACGTCCACGCGTTAGAGATTCTGGAAATGTGTTGCGACTTGCGACCATTCGTCGCGAGGCTGAGAGGAGCGAGGAGGAAATACTGTCACACACCAAGCAGATACGATAAGATTTTATCTGCGTATAAAACCATCCTTCAATATTTGTCTGTGCTTAGATACTTGACGGTAAAATATAAGTTATCTGCGTATGGTGCTCCTTGATTTTAGTATAGAGAGCGACATAGACAGATATGCGCTAAGATACAGATATCTTACCGCATCTGCATAGTGTGTGACAGCCTTTACTCTCTATCTTTCCCGCCTTCCTTACGCGTGAAGTATTAAGGTACAAGTCGGCATTCGCGTCGTCAATTTCATAGAGATTAAAGAAACCAGTGGTGTCGCCCGCGACATGTGGTTGCGGTCTGTAGCCCATCTCGGACTTTAGGGACGGCTTGCAGGCTTAGCCGATTTCCCGCCTGGTCTCATCAATACAAACATGTAACATGTTTCAGGCAGCGTGCGCGCCGAGCTGCCCGTGCTGACTGCGGACTGGCAGTCCAGCCCCCGCAGCCAGTTCATACCCATGCACGGCCTGGACTTCCTCATCGGAGCCACCAGCCTGCTCATACAACAGACCGTCGAGCTCAACGACAGTGAGTTATATTTTTTGGTGACTTACAAAACAGGCTGGCTGGCACTCTCAACAGAAGGAGTGGCTTCCTTCCGTTGAGAGTGATACAGTTTTATGTTGATGAAGCGCTAAAAAGGTCAGTCAGGATGGTAATAGTGCTAGGCTTGATGACACGGGAACTTGTTTAAAGAACGTATTTTTATACTGTGGTGCATAATATTACATTCAGCTGTACTGGCTACACCAAGGTAGTCTTACTACGTTGATGTAGTAATAGCTTTACTACATCAACGTAGTAAGGCTACCTTTGTACCTTTGTAGCATATAATATACATAGAATTTAACACAGCTCGTCTCAGTTGACCGCATATTTGTAATGTTCGTTTGAGTTAAATGTTAAAATTTTACGAGCATTATCCTATTAATCCTATCAATATTATAAATTCGAAAGTTTGTATGTTTGTTTGTTTGTTACTCCTTCACGCTAAAACTGATTAACCGATTTTCATGAAATTTGGCACACACATTGAGAGCAATTTGAATTAACACAGGCTAGTTTTTATCTCGAAAAAATGTTTCTAAGGGATGTCATAGGATGATTTTCTATTTTCCCCGGGGTCGAAATTTACGCGGGTGAAACCGCGGGGCGCAGCTAGTAATTTCATAAAATCAGACTCTCACAATAACATTTTTATGTTTTTAATTTACAGTAACGTCAAAAATAGACTCGGAGAACCGATACATAATACGCGTGCCCCACGGCGAGGCGCTGTACATCGGGAGCGAGGTGTCGTCCGCGCGCCAGCGGTGCCTGTGCGGCAGCGGGCGGGGGTTCCACATGCGCCTGCACGACAACACGCGCCAGGAGGCCATGGTGATGCGCCGCCGGCTGGCCGCCTCCTCGTGTCTGTTCCCCTGCAGGCTACAGGTGAGCTAGGCAAAGTTAGGTGACAATTGCGTCTATCAGTTTGGAGCAACGGTCCGCAAAAGCCAAAATATGGTCCGCGAATTATTTTAAATTTAGCGGGCGCTAAGCCGTTCGTTGCCGCGCAGTGAGAAATTTTATTTTACCTACATTGTGGTCCCTGCTATCGAGAATAATATAAAAGTGGTAAAAAGGTTGGGAATCCCTGATTTGGACCACGGAATAGATAAATAAGGTTTGGGTTCCGTGGTTTGGACGGTAGAGCAGAAAAGAAAAAAATGCAAACAAATAAACAATAAACGCGGGCTTGAATATCTCCCTCCATACGTCTTCCTCCTCCATGGGCCATCGGATACTCGAACACTGCACCAAACGTGACAGCTGTCAGCACACTTGTGTCACACACGGCACATAGGTTGTTGTGTGCACAACAAGTGTGCCATGTTTGGTGGTGCTGGCAAAGACATAAAAAATCCAACCATTCTTTCAACATACGAATCCAAACAAGAACAAATGTTTTAATCTTATAACTTAGTCCTTAGAAATTACAATATTATGTTATCTTGCTGCCTGAGTTTGGAATTGGCCGATAACTCTTATCTTAAATGTTAGCTATTTATTTGTTTAACGAGTAACTAAATCTGATCATTTTATATTACACTAGCTGTTGTCTGCGACTTCGTTCGTGATTACTGAGTTTCCCGTAGGAATTATCAATTTTCCGGGTTAAAATATAGCCTGTACGGATTCGGAAGAATCCCTCTAAGTAGCGGTAAAATAAATTTTGAATTCGGTCCAGTAGTTTTTGAGCCTATTCAATACAAACATACAAAAATACAAAGGTTTCCTCTTTATAATATTAGTATAGATGTTTTTCATTTCTTTACACAAAAAAACATGCCTAAGTTTTTATTGTTGAGGTGGTGGTGACAATTGGTAGGGTAGATTCAGGGAAATATAATATAATATAATATAATATAGTTGAGAGCCGAACTGGGCAAACACGACAGAGAAGTACCTACGTCTCGTTCACTCGATAACTGTCTTACTGGTTCATTTACAGACAGACAGATGTGGTATATTTATACTTCTTCAGACGTGTCATGTCGCTCGCAGGAGATGAAGGTGGTGATACCCCCCGGCGACTACCTGGGGCGGGTGCAGCAGCAGTGGACGTGGCTGGCGCCCTTCTACCTGGTGCGGGGCGCGGGGGACGAGGTGCTGTACATCGTGGAGGGGCCCGCCGCGCTGCGCCGGAGCGCCCTGCAGCTGTCACAGTTTAAGGTAAGGACGACGGCACGCACGAGTCTTGTAGCGGCGGCGATTAGCGATTTTGCGACTGCATCAATGCTGCATCGCGATTTAGCGACTGCTTTGATGATATATAACACTCGCAGTTGCTTTGCGACTATCGCCGCGTCCCGCGTTTTTAAGTGTGCGCTGGGGAGCGTCTCGTCGCCACATTCTACTTCTAAAAAGTAGTACGATACCACTTTTCAGAAGTAGAATGTATGTATGTATGTGTACTGTCATCCTAAGTGTGAAGTGATGGTTGATGTACCAATGGTTTTAAAATACCAAAGATTAAAGAAGCTAAGAAGTAAAGATATCAAAAGCTGATCAAGAGCGTACTTTTTAAATCCCAACAAAAAAAAAATCGTAGCATCACAGTAGCATAGAGGCTTCGACATCGTCCACGTGATTTGCAAAAAAATCGAAACGTGACGCTATAGGTGTGCCGCGTAAAATACATCTTACAAAAACTCTAGTCCTCTAGTTCGACGAACTTGGCTATTGCAATAGCAAAACGCCGTCAAAACTATATCCAAAAAGGAACTGGGTGGGTATACCTATGGTGTATGAAGTACACCATAATATACTCAGTTCGTAACTACGGAGTACCCCTTCTTACATCTCTACACTCGTAAGTTATGTATTTACGACTGTGGAGATATAAAAAGGGGTACTAAAGCGATATTAACACCTGTATGACTTTGTAGAAGTGCTACGTAGGTACATAATAATCTACCACAACGTAACATTTCTACATTCTCGTATATAACATATAAAATATAATAACTAAAGAATCGGCATCGAAAATATGTTTTACTTAAGTTAGCAGACGAAACATGGGAAAACTGCCGATACAAGTGAAAACTTAGGTACTAACTTACACATGTGGCGCCGCGTATCTGCTAGGAGCTCCACTTTCCTATAATACGTAGCATGTCGCTGACGGATGTTGCTGACGTTAGATTTTATATTATATCACCTCAACATAATCTGTAGATCATGAGCGGCGACTCGCTGCGGGAGGTGGGCAAGATATCCCACAGCTGGGACCGCGAGCTGGTCAGCTTCACCACCAACATCGTGTTCCCCGACGTCGCCGCGCAGCCCAAACACAAAGCCCTAATATTGGCCGCCGCATTTCTCTTGGTAATTTGTTTATTGATTTTACTTTGTTTTTTATGGCACAAACGAGCAGTCGGCGCCGATGATAAACATCGGCAACGACTGTAAAGATGCGTTGTCCTCCGTTCTCTTCCCCTCTCTATGGGCTACTTACACACCGCACGAAACGCGACAGCACAGATGTCACTTTACGCCGGTCTCGTGTAACCGGCGAAGTGCGACTCGGACTAGCACAACGAGGGTTCCGTATCCTCGAGAGGTAGGAGTGTAATTAACCAATATCTGGTTTTGTGGCAACATCGTCTATAGGAATTTCCGCTGCCTGGATATCGCTGTTTATGAGATACAGCCCGATGTACATACGGAGTCCTAGCAATAGGTTTTTAACTGGTTTAAATCACATTTTATCCTCTTGACGATAAAGTGCATACGTTTTGTTTCTAAACAGCATAACGGGGCAAACGAGCAGTCGGAGCCATTTTCATGACTACTGATGGCCATAGACATTCGCATAGAGGCTATACAGATGCGTGCGTGGCCTGAACTTATACCACTACGCAAAATAAAAAAGGCTTTCTTGTATTTCATCATGCTGCAGCCAATTTGATCTGTCATTTCTTTTGCAGGAATACACATACTTCGAGAGCTCGAAGAAGAGTTGCATGTGCTGTTGTTGATTGTATATGCGAGTTATAATAAATGTTAACAGAGTATTTTTATTTGTAATTGTTTACATATTTCTAATAATAAAAAATAAATATCTTTATTTATCTTTGAATATTATTTATCCTACTAGTCCTAGGTAAAATTATTAGGAATGAAAAATATATGTACAAATTTACCTAATATTTGTTAATCTTTCACGCAAAAACTACTGTATAGATTTGGATGAAATTTAGCAAAGATATACCTAGATAACAAGCTGGAATAACATAAAGAATACTTTTAAACCTGTATAACATGAATCTGCAGAATCCCCCTAGCAGAAATGTAAGGATTTATTTTACGTCGTTGACACTTTTTTTTTGCGGAACACTACTGGGTTATTTGTAAAACACCAGTACGCTTTTAGATAAAGATAGCTAGCATCTTTAACAACAATATTTGCTCTATCCCTTTTCATAATTAACCATTTTATTTTTTAATACAAAACAAATATGAATTTAATTTTTCGTTCGAGCGTTATAAGTTTAATGCGTAACTACGGAAGATAAGGTCAACGAACCCGTGACGCGTGCCGCCGGGGAGCGCGAGGGGTGTCGGGGAGTCTACCAGCTGTCCATATAGAGCTGACCGCTAGGGGCTTACGAATGTCACCAGACTACATTAAAAACTTAAAAATCATTTTAAATTAATTTCTGGAATTATGTTGTAGAACAAATGGTGTTGTCAAAGATGCTAGCTATATTTATTTGAGAGCTGGTACTTTAAAAATAACCCTGCATACATGGACATTATTTCACTATACTGGACGTCAACCGAAGAATTATATGTTTTTAAATAAAACAAAACTATTTGAAAACCATTTATATTAATGTGATAATTTTACGAACAGTGTTTATAACATTGAAGTTATGTTGATGACACTTGATGAAGTCACTATGTATCTATAACCTAGCACTAATATAACAGACGAAATTAATTTATCGAGGCAATGATTCGAATGATTAACGGAAGACATCTTCCTTCCAATTCGCGAAGCTTTATGACAAGATTTTAATCAATATAATGTGATGTAAAATCGAATATTTAGTTTACTAGTTTTTCACCGTAGACTATTTTGAGCATGACAGTGGCAAATTGCCACTGAACTTTATGCGTCGAGTTATGTGAATAGAATTTTAAGAGCCAGGGGCCATATTCATAAACTTCTTCTGACATTTTAAAACTTTTGAACCAAATAAACGCCGAGTTAATTATGTTTGTTATAAGAGATTTCTTTTCTTCATTGTGCAATCCAGAAATAGAACGAAATACCTACTAAGTATATTTCTTTTCTATTTGCGAGTTACATAACGAGATAAATATTTTCATTTTATCTTTTTGTCTAATTCATCTAACTCGACACCATCATCAAATTTATTAAATTGTAATTCGAGTAGGTATTGTGTAGTTTATTTTTGTCTTCGTACGCTTTTGCCAACTTTTATAGATTTTGAATGTGGTACAGTAGCCTTCGTAGCTTCTGGATAGTACCACAATGTTCATTTAATACTAATGATATTAACTTTAGTCGTGTGAATGCAAATAAAAATTATTATTGTCCTAGTCAAGTCTAGAATGGTGTACTAGTGCTAAGTTTTGCTTCACCATCTGGAGACGGCATTCACCATCGAAAACATTCCATACGAAATATCGAGATCAGGAAACCTTAGATCATACAACAACGATACATATATTCAATATATACTTAGTGAAAAAATCATTAAAACTCTTGTAAGTAATAAAAATATGAGTAGATCAATGGAGTTTATATATTTTATATTCATATCTAAAACGTTAGGTTGGAATACATTCATTAAACATTTAATATTACATAATTCTTATTCAATGAGACATTTAAACATTGTATATGTAAGTATATCAACAACGATAGAGACACCATTTCAATACACCAATATACGTCTACATTACACCGCCATCTCCGTTCCTGCGTTGCAACGCAAAGAAGCAAAAACTTCTTACAATTTCTCAATAAGATATCCAAAGTACATTTAACGATTAAAGCATAGATGTGTGATTCATTAAGTTGCAGCGGACAAGAGGGAGTACTTACATAGACCCACCACTGGATCCCCATGCACCTATGGCTGGTTAGATGCATGGGGATGAACTTAATAAACATGACTAAGTATAAATAATAACCACAGTGTGGCGTTTATTGTTAAATATTTAAAATACACCAATAAAAAGACGTCAATGGTTGACCATTGGAATACTCGCAAATGCTATTTTATGTGTCGTCAGAAATTCGGCCGGAGTCGTCGTGCGGGCTCGTTTATCGCTGGAGCGCTCTCTGCCAGCCCATGTTGAGCTTCAAGGTGGCAGGCAGACAGGGGCTGGCTTCGCATTCTCCGTCGAGTTCGTCTGCCAAGTTGTCGTGCAGTTCCCGCAGAGCCATGAGCGTGGATCGTGCTGCGCGCTGGCAGCTCATGTCGCCTTCGCAGGTCGCGTCGGCTTCCGATAGGAATACCAGGTCGCATGTAGTTGGAGCGGACTCACCCTGCGATGAGAATAAAATAAGCTTTCGTTTCATACATACATTAAACATAGAACTTACAGATATCAACAAACATACAAACATACTCGTTTAGGACTGACTTTCGTGTACAATATATTCATTGTGCTTCGTCTTAGCGGTAGTTGATGTCATCAATTAAATAAAAAATTTGCTTGTATTAGTGTACCTACTGTGTGTTTATTATGCTCCCATACGGACCTACTAAACGTACTGTACCTACACAAATACATATTACATTTGTTTGACCTGTCGCATTCATGGTCACCTCTTCTTTGCCTGCTTGTTTTTAATTCTAAGGGCCGATTTTTCAATCCTCAGATAAAAGATATCCCTGGGAATAAACTATCTCTGTTTCATTTTTTATTTCGTGTTTAAGTGCGATGGGTATAATTTATTCCTAGGGTTAAATTTTATCTGACGATTGAAAAACCGGCCCTTAATGTAGTAAATTATCAAATGTATTTTGTTAATGTAATATTATATATTTTATTAATAATATTTTATTAATGTAGTAAATTATTAAAGGTTTTAGGACCTTTAGGAATAAGTGTTATAAGTACATTTATATCACCTTCAACAAGGTTATGTAATTTCTAATTAACCAACTCTTCTTTGCGAGAAGTAAAATTTCTTAATTTTACTTTACTTTGCAAACGTTTTATTTCCCACTTCTATATGCCACTTTCAACAAATTTTTATAAACATATTAGTTTTTCGATTAAAAGTTTATATTTTATGGGTACTCACGCATAAATAACATATTTGGTGTAGGCTACACAGAGGCAAAAACAATTGACCGCGGTCGCCGGCGAGCAGATCCACACCACGGCAACGTTGAATTATCTTAGCCAGCACTGGACACGAGCCGGAGGATGCAGCTGCAATGAAGAAATAACCAGTAAATAATGAGTCGAAAGTAAATATCAGTGATAAGTTGCTTTTATGACTTGAAATAAAGATGGACTAAACCCAACTATTTTGTTTTCTCATTCAGAAATTTACTCATACTAGTGATCCCGCTAAGATCGAAAGTCGATCTAAGTGATTTTTTTTTTAATTAAAAACTAAATATCATATGACATGTTATGTCATCGTAACTAAGGTAAACAATTTATGTAAAATTTTGAACATTTGCAAAAGACACAAAGAAACTTGAACATCCGTAGACAGTTGTATTCTCTGTCTACGTGAACATCAATAATTACGTATAAATTATGTCTTATATTTTAATGTCAATGTGTCAGATGCATGGTATTGTGTGTAAGGTTTTATTTATTAAATTAAAGTTTTAAATATTGTTAATAAAAATATTAGCGTTCTGCACTTCTTTTATACATAAACTATAAGTGTGCCAAATTTCATACTCCGTAAATTTTCGAAAAATGTTCCTGAAATTTTTGCTTCACCTATTAATATACTATAGATAAACACTTAACGAAATAAAGTATACCGAATATGAAATAATGTTTACATTACTATTTATTTATGTTTTTGAAGCACAATTTATTTTTTCGAATTGAGATTTGCTTTGTTTTTTTTGTTGTAAACATTGTATATTGTTAATTTACACAATATGTCATTGTAAACACATTTCAAGTAGTGTTGTTATTACGTAAGATCTAATTTACGACTTACCAGTAGAAATAACAGGAAAACGATGTCGACCGCTACCGCCCATATATCCTTCTGAAAGCCGTTCTTCTGTCCTTCCATTCAAATAATGACCGGCGCCTTGTTCATCTTCGAAATCTTCCGCTCTTTCTGTATCTTTAGAGAAGTGTGGAATATCATTTCCTAATAAAGCGTTTTCTTTTTTTATTGCAACTTTTTTGTCCTTTGCGTCATTCAATTCAGGAGATGAGCGTGTGGGCAAGGTTTTTTGAACTTGCAAGCTTTGTTTAAATTCTTTAAGTGCTTTTCGCATTTTTTCCAGACTATATGCTGCAGCAAGCTTTGATAGCAATTTCTCCTTCATTTCCTGTTCTTCCTTAGAATCCAAGTCCTCCCCAATATTAGTATAATGAAGCGCTTCATCGACAATCAAACCTTCCATATTTTTTAGTTTCTTGTCAATGTTATCCAATTTAGTATCACTATCAGATTCCTTGCTCCTTTTTTCATCCCTAATAGCCAGAGATTTATCATGATTTAACATTTCTGGCTGATTGGGAGGTATATTTTGAACGTAATTCCTTTTCACGTAACTATGTTTTCTAAAAGAGTTTAATGGATAAATTACTTCTTTGTTGTACGTATCAAAATATTGTTTCTTTAGCCGATCTTCATTCAAATCATTAACAAAGGCGACCGATTTCTTCCGTCGTTTGTCAATCCCAACATAATCGGACCAATCAATCGATTTCTTTTTTAGTACAATGGGTTTATCACTATCTTTTTTTTCAGCACCTTGGTCATGGTGATCTACGTCATGTTTATGGTCATGATCATGATGTTCTTGTGCGTCTTTGTGTTTATGATCATGATCATGATCGTCGTGTTCTATGATTACTTCTTTACCGGATACACCAGGAGGATGAATATTATGTCCTTGATGTTCATGGCTATGATCATCAACTGCAGAATGATTAGCATGATCACCTGAGTGATTGTGATGCATAGCAGTTAAATTGGGTGGCAATATTTCAGGAGTATCACTTTCATAGCCACTGCTCCTTTTGACAGGAGTTTTGATAATAGTAAGTTCAGAATCTTCGAATATTTTTGACAAATCTTTTATTATTCGTGGATCAGTCCCAGCACTGTTACGAAATGTCCTAGATTTTTCATTATTCTTTTCTAAAACAAACCTTTTCTTTGGGGTGCCGTATATATACGGCTCACTACTTCTTTTAGTGACCGGAAATCTTTTTTCTAGGGTATCATATGCATATTGATCTTCGTCTGCTAAGTCAGAGACACTGTCGTCATCAAGAGGTTGAAAGGCGATGGCGTATTCTTCTCGCATATCGTCTTTGTCATTGTCAGTGGTATCATAAGTATTGTATATCGGTCCTAAATCCTCAGCACGATTCTTACCAACTTCATATTCTACACTTTCAGGCTTATCGAGTTCCAAATCGGAGCTGCGTTTCCTCTTGAAAGCTATGGGACCCCAACTGTCGGGGTAGCTCTTTTTAACCATTTTCTCTTTGTATAACTTGACAACTCCCTGTGGAGCGTTCTCCATATTATTATGACCCTTGTTTGCTTTATATTTTGCCCAAAGTTGGCTCAACAAAAGAGCGTACTCAGCATCGTTTTCTTGTCTTTCTGGTGCAACATATTCCTTTTCTTCCTCTTCATTGGCATCTAAGAATAGGTCTCGTAATTTATCATTGTCAGAATGTTGGCTTCTCTCTCGAAAAGCTGATTGCTTCTTATTACTTGGGCTCATGTTGTTAAATGCAGAATTCTTCTTAATTATTTTGTATTCGTATGCTTGAGGAGGTCGTTCGTTTCCACCCAACAATTTCATTACGTACTTCGGCATTGGTTCCTCTTGGGCGTCATCTAACTCCATTTCATATTCGGGTTCTGAAAAATATAATATACAAGTAACAATATAACAATAAAACTTAAAACATGCATAGTTTTTGTCATTTTCCAAACAACTACTTTTTTTTAATAGTATAGGGGAGCAAACGTTACATTATACACCGTGAAATTATAATGGTTCTCGAGCCGAAGCATATGAATTTGGAATAACTTATAGCACCAATAAAAACGGGTAAATCAATTGTAACGTGAAATATAAAAAAGTTTCAATTTTAATATATCATTTATATTCCTTCGAGTTGGTAATAGTAGCTACTATTCTTCAAACGTGTATGAATGATCAGCTGTTACGTAACAAGTTCATCTACCTGTCGGCAGGCGGCGCAAGACGATCGTAAATACTAGAAAGTCGAAGAAGCAGAAGAAAGTTTAGAGTCCAATACTATGATTGGCTAAGTCGCGCGTCTGTAGTAAAGAATATAGCACTCTCTGTCTCACTCCGATTTATTGCCCTTACTATGAGTTCTCACGTTTTCAAACGCTAGCGATATAACTATCAACTTTAATAAAAAAAAAATAGTTATTTTAACAAATTAATATTATACATAAGTTCTGTTATTGATATAGAACTCAAAATTTTCTTTTCGATGACGACTAAAATTTCACGCTGTATATTTGAAAGTTTGACAGCTTATAAAGAAAAGGTTAGGACAAACATTATTAATAATTAAATGTTGTACATATTTTTGATGAGCTTGTTGTAAAGCTATAAAGTTTAACTATGAATTTAGACAGCGCTCATAAAAAATCCAATATATTCTTACGTTAAAGCACCCATTTGTATTTCAATGCATATTAAATTTTATTAAAATTTAATTAAAAGTTTTAATGAATGCTCCAGTTTTTATTACCTGCATATGCTTGAGGAGGTAAAACTTCGTAAAAGGAGTCGTAGTCGAGGGGCGGATGCATGCGCCCCCTCTGACGCCGCTGCAGAGCCTCCAGGGCTCCTCTCAGGGAGCTGCCGCGCTCGCCGCTCGTGGTGGTAGCCAACGCGCATGCTGCTACCGTCCACAGCAGTATAATGTTCATACTTCCGTCCTGTAAACATATTTTCATACATGTAGCGTAGCGAGATATAAAAACTATAGTAAGTTTTGAGTCATCGAATAAATATATATATATTGCTTAATGCTTGCAAATTCGTAGTTTTTAATTAAGATTTTAGGATCAACGACATTACCTAGAGTGCAGGTTTGAGAACTTTTATAAAAGCATTTACTAAGGTACTGAAGTCTTAAATTATGAGATCAGTAAGAGGTCATCTTGAGACAGTATATCATATAACTTTCACATGTTCGATTAACTGAAATTTTGATTTTGGATTGCTAGGAACCTGTGGTGCCTATGTCTAAGACATGCATTAGCTCAAATCCTAGCCTTATGCTGTAAAAACAAATAACTTAAGCGCCTATAACAATATCGTTGACTTTGTCATTAGATATTCATTGGATAATCTGGGCTACATTACAACCAGAAGAATTCTGATAAGATAATAAATTATTGTATTATTCTTAAATCATTTAAAGAGCCATTATAGAGTTTGTTAAGGCATTCTTTAAAAATAGCTTGGCAGAAATAACTCACAGTAATCCTTTGAATCTTTAACATATTATTACAATTAAGCGGTTCTAGAGATATGAGGTAATAAAGAATATTACATACATACAAGATACGCGCGAAAAACATATACCTTTCCTTGGCAGTCAGGTAAAAAAATATAATAATTTTTTTAATAATTATTTTTTGGTAAAATATGAAGAGGGCTACTGTGGTTTATGCTTTGAAGATAAGCAAAATATCGTGGATACTTTTTGATATTATATACGCTTTTGAGGATTTTAATAAAATTTCAGGTTATTATCGGGACAGACCCAAATTATGAAATTTTATTTTTTCTTTACAACAAAGACATTAATAAAATCTGTTAAAGTTTAACCCTTATCCAATAAAAACTAGACTTTTAAATCTGTATAATAGTCAATGTGTGTCTGTAATCAACAAAATATGCTTCTTTTTTTATATTCACACACCGTTTATACGGTAGAATGTATTGAAACTATAATTATTTGTAAAAACACCTACACACATTACTATGTTCATGTGAATAAATAAATGATTATGATTATGATTATTATCATTATGCTTCTTTTATGTTAAGTCTCATTTGATATTTTTTTTATTTTACTTTAAAAGTGTCGAGCA